>VZRO01006720.1:100722-210020 GCA_013397915.1 Daphoenositta chrysoptera
CATTTGTCTAACATTGGTAGAAAAGTCAAAATATCTTTTGTTTTAAGCTTTAATTGGATGATTTACCTTTAAGAAGGCCATGTTATCTTGATAAGCAAGCATTCTCAGCATTCTACAGGCATTCTGCTGCACTTCTCTGTTGTGTGGTGTGTCTGGGTCACACTGGTGACTTTACTTCTCTGATAAGACTTAATAAACTATCTTAAAGCAGAGAGTGCTGGAAGTTTCTTTAAATTCACTCCCCCATCAGGGAGAAAACCTGGCTTAAAGACACAGCTAAGTCAGGGGCTGGGGTCCACAA
This sequence comes from Daphoenositta chrysoptera, assembly GCA_013397915.1. Classification (NCBI taxonomy): domain Eukaryota; kingdom Metazoa; phylum Chordata; class Aves; order Passeriformes; genus Daphoenositta; species Daphoenositta chrysoptera. Next base: position 101,024 of record VZRO01006720.1, read on the forward strand.
TGGGGAAACTCTATTCTGCATTGGCATTAAAAGCCAAAATCTTTCCTTGTGGCAATGCTCAGAAATGTCTCTTCTTTCCTCTTGTACCGTGGTGTATTCAGAGAGGAACCAACTGTACTGTGGATGTATCAGAGAGATTGTCTATTTGTCACAGTGCACAAGGCAACTGAGCAATTAGTCAAGATATGAGTCAGGCATTTCTCATTGCTAAATTAACCAATTGTTACAGATGGGCTGAACTTTTCAGCCAAAAAATGCTAAGCAGAAAGCTGCAAATTCAAATTGATGAAGAAATAACACAACTTCTATGTCAGCGTTGACAACTACTTTCCATTAGAAAATGTGACCTTAAGAAAATCTGAGATAAATTGAAGTACTTAATTTGATCTCATCTTGACGGCAAGGCTTTAATCTTTATTAATCTAACTTTTTAATGATATAAAATCTCTTTCTTGGTTGTCAAACTTCCAGTAAATGTTAGTACAACAGAAGAATAATTTTTGCAGCTATTTGAACTTTTCTTTACTTCCATTATAAAATTTGTATCTTATTTGCTTTAAAATCCTAATATAATACTGATCATTTTGATGAATCACTTGATATTTTGGACGATTGGTCACTTTTATTGACAAATACTGTGGCAATGTCTGTTGATCTCCAGTCAACGGGGGATGGAAAGGTTTGTAATGACTTCTGTGGGGGGAGAAGGAGCATTAAAAGTATGTTGCCAACTGATGAATGATAATTCAGATAGTAGAGATATTAAAGTTTCTGTGCAAAAATGATTTTGTTCAGGTACTTGCTGAGATGAGAGCCAGAGCTAAAGATCAGGAAGTTGTCACTCAGCAGTGACTACAGAGAGTAAACCAAGCTGTCAAAACCAGTGATTGTTTGCTTGTGAATAAAACAAAAATCTAGAAGGAGTGGAGCTGGGCTTTGGAAGGTAAGTTAATTAAATGCAGCTAAAGGGAGAGCAAAAGCTCCTTTGTTTCTAGATTTGTGTTACTGCTTCCCCAAATGTGTTTGGTCATTAGGAATAAATATCTGGTGTTTACCCTCGGCACCAAGGTTATGTAAAGGGTCTTAGTTGAAGTGCCTCATCATAAACCACTTTTTGGTGCACAGAAAACAGAAATACAGAGTCTGATTCTCGACTTATGCAATGCAGAGGCACTGTATTTCACAGGAAAAGCCCAGAAACATAAATGTGATGTGAATTTTGTGCCTGACTAGTTGATTAAAAGGATGCTTTAGTGGCTGCTGCACACTTTATGCATTCTTATTATCCTGCAATTGCACAACGAGATCTGTATCTAAATCCAATCTCTTTCCAATATCAGTAGCAAGTTTAGTATCATGGGAAAATTATTAGAGACAGTTTAGCTACCGGGGATGAACTAAGTGATGTTAGTGCTGGCACTGCTGTGTGGTTCACTGTGGTCTGACACACTGTCCCACAGCTTTCCTGCATCAAAAAGAGGAAGCCCTGTGGCTGTATCAGATGTCAAGGGTCACTTAACAGCAGACCATAAGCAGGGGATACTTTTGTGGCCTGTGCTGAGTTGTCTGCTTTTGCATCTAGACTATTACAATCTCCTGAAGTAGCTTTTAAAAGCCATTTCTTGGTTGCGACTGAAGCACAACTTCAAATGTGCTTTCTTTCACTGTACTGGGAGTCTTTACCTATGTAGGGTGCAGCTGGTGAATTTCTCTTTAATGACCACAGCCTTTATCCTTCATATTTAAATGGAATGCCCCCCACTATGCACTGAAACAAGAACATCTAAATGACCAGGAGATTTCCCTGGAAAAGTGTCTACCTGATGATGTAGCTGGAACACAAGGACCCCGATGTGGTTTAACCCAGCAGGCAGCTAAACACAGCACGGCTGCTCACTCCCTCCCCCACAGTGGGATGAGAATGGGAAAAAGGTAAAACCTCTGTGTTGTGATAAACACAATTCAATAGGACAGAAAGGAAAGGGAAAATAATGATAAAAGAACATAGAAAACAAGAGATAGGATCACAAAACTACTAATAGGACAAGAGGTAATGGCTTTAAATGGAAGAAGTATGTTTAGGTTAGATCTTAGGAAGAAATTCTTCCCTTTTGAGCTGCCCCATCCCCGGGGGTGTTCAAGGCCAGGCTGGATGAGGCTCTGAGCAACCTGGTGTAGTGGCAGAGGGTTGGAACTCGATGGTCCTTAGGGTCCCCTCCAGCCCAAACCATTCTGTGATGCACAAGGCACTGGCTCAACACCCACTGACCAAAGCCCAGCCAGACCCTGGGCAGTGACTGCCATACCCAGAGAGATTTATACATCTCCTCTATCATCTGTCCATGTAGTTCAATCCTGTTCTGGCCATTTGTGAATTAACCAAAAGCTGCAATTACTAGAATTCCTGAACAAATGGAATCGGTTTGTTTACCCTGTCTAGGCTACCTGAGTTTCCTGATAAATTTTTGTGGCTCAGGCCTCATCCTTTCCTTGGCTCCTGGCTCAATTACAAAATACAGCACCTCACTGTGGGCTTAAAATAAATGTTACAATCCCCATTACTAAGTGCAGCTTTCACCACACAAGCTATTTCTCCCACATTGGTTGCTACAGGTATTTTTTAGCAGCCTGAACATAACCCCTGATCTTCACTTTCTGTCTGTAGAGGCATCATCCCCTGCTTAGGCTCTGCTGTTCAGCAACCCTTGATAGCTGACAGAGCCATAGACAATACACTTTTTGATACCCAAAACTTGCCATTTGACAATAAAATCAGCAATTCTCCTGTGAAATGCCTGTCCCTGAGATACAGTCCCTGAGACAGCTGAGTATAAGCTGCTTTCACAAGGAGGCACAAGAAAACCTTTGGAAAGATGCTGTAAATGACCTGTTCACAGAGAGGGCTTTTGCTAAATCCCCATTAAAATTAGCTTAAGCCCCAAAGCATGTAATTTTAATCTTCTCAAAGTCCTGCCATCTCCTTTTAATATTTATAAATGGGTAACAGGAATACTCAATCATTTTTTAATCCAGTTAAACCTAACAATATCTTGTGGTAAAGAGTTCCACAAGAGGAGATTCTACTGCAAACTATTTGCTTTTAATCAATTCCAAAATTGCCCATATGAGACCTTTTTTGTTTGCAAAGGTTTTGGCTTAAAGATGATTTTGGAGCAAAGTCTGACGTGTGAAAAAAATGAGCAGGTTGAGTTCTGGATCAAGATCTGGAACATTATAGCTACTCTGTTTTGCAGCAACATTTGGTCCTTTTGAATGCTTATTTCAGCTCTTGTTTTCAGTCTCTCTTAGCTCATTCATCACCAAGAAAAACCTAAGGGCAAAAAAAAAAAATAAAAAGGCGTGGGGGAAATGATAGAAGGGAACTTACATATGGGCAAAAGCAGAGAGGGGTTAAAAGGCATCTGCCACTTCTCCCTGTGAAAAGGAAAGGTCAAACAGGAGAATATATCTTATTTTGTCTGTTTATACCTGTCTTGTTCCTCAGGGTGTTGTTACCTTGAATGCTGTCACCTCTGTGCTACAGAAGGAATAGGTAACTACAGGTAATGTGCCAAATCCAGCCAAAGTGCCTGAAAGAAGCTCCATTTTCAACAGTGGCAAGAGGCTTTGGGAAAAACTACTTTATTTCAATAAGTTTCATATAAGGCTGCAGAAGGGAGGCAGAGCAGCAGAGGCAGCACATCCTTTTTTTGTGGCAGTGTTGAACATGATCCTGCAGAGGAAGAACAGTGTGAACAAAAACCACTAAGGCAGAGATGGCAGTGGGTGCCCTTTTCCTTAGACCACGGTTATGCCTGATTCAAGGTTAGACTTACATTAATGCCAAATATTCTTTTGAGATTTATAGAATATACAGAACACAATTTGAAGCTGCAGTGTTTGCATTGCTGTGAAAATTAGTTCTTTCTTCAGACAGTATTTCAGTGTGGGGACATATTTGGGTGTATACATGGGTGTGATACCTTTCTTGCTGGTACTGCATTGTGGCATGCTTGTATTTGAATGCTTATATTTAATTTTCAAAGGTAAAGCTAAGTCTCTGCTTGCAGTTCTGTGTCTCCATGCTTCTCAGAGTCCACTTCTTAACTGATTCTTCACATAACTTTTCAAGTCCATAGAATATGTTCCCTAAATAGGGAGTTAATTGAGCTTGCTCGCTGAGTGCCTACCAAGATGTTCCGATGAGCAGAGGTCTGGAGGAAAGGTGGGTGTGTGTAGGTAGATGTATAAAATATGCATGTGTGTGTATGACTAGTGTAAATTCCTTAGGTATCCTAAAAAGCCATCCCCGTTGGAAATGAAGTCATGACATAGTTACTGGAGTGAAGAAGTCAAGTTCTGGGAGCAGTAGCTAAAAATTGCAAGATGCTTTAGCCTTGCAGAATAGGTGGAACAGTAACTGCAGCTGACAAAAAAGAACTGTCAATCAAAATGGTTAAAACACTGGGAGTGATTCCCCTCAAGTTATGCAAAGTAGAAGAGAGATAAAGCTATACAAACTACCACCACTTACGCAGAAATTGCCAATTACCAGAGGATGTCCCTGTGTGCATTTTCAACATGTGTCATCAACAACCAAGCACAAAGACTTCCAGTCCCTCACGCCTGGTGCACTTCGTACAAACACAGCCATTTCCCAGGAAAGAGTCCTGTGTCTAATTCCCTGCAACCTCACATTTGTTCAAGTGTTTTTGCAAATCTTTCATTGCTCCCTCCCTACTGATTTGGTTAATTTTATTATTCCAAGGGCTACCCTTCTATTTTGCTTCTCTTTCTTTAGCAAACCATATTAATTCTTGCCATTTTAATCCTGTCACTGATAAACTCATTCTCAAAAAGCATTCAAGCAGACTGTAGTATGGTATAGTGCTGTCATATCTGCATTTTCCTGGAGCATGTATCCTCTTTTATTTTATTTTAAATAGCCAAACTACTCCATTATATGAAAAGAGAGTTTTGAATTTTTCCTGGTTTTTACACAGCCAAGGAATATAAAACCAAAAGAAAAATAATGTGGTTTGCTTTAGTCCTGTGTTTTCCCCACTTTACAGTTATTTCTGCAAATAAACAGTGAAATAATAGTAGTCATGTACCCATGAAAGAATCCAGGTTAGGAAAGAGCAAATAGCATGGAAATAGTTGTTCTTCAGACCTTTCAAGACAAGTTTACTTAACTCTAACATAAGCAGAACACGTGAGTGTGGTGGGCAAACTGAGAAGTAGGTAAATAGATTGCACTATGAGAAGAAGAGGCTGAAGCAATTTTAAATTAGTACCCCTGAGCTCTGGAAATGACTTACCCAATTATATTCTATTGCTGGTTGTGGCACAAACTGTTTATTAAACACTGTAAAGTGCAAAGGCTTCTGCCACTATCCAGGTGTTTTCCAAACTCAGGGTTTAAATTGAAATTTGCTCATTGATTTCCAGGGTCAAACCTAAATACCCTCTGGGCTATTTTCAATGTATTTTTGAATTTTAATGTTGAGTTAATAGAACCTATTTTAAGGTTTACAGCAGATTTCGTATCTGGCTTGTTCCCAGTTCCAAGTTTTTAAAGGATTAGCATAAGCAGCAGCCATTGTATCTGTCAAGAGCTGAATGAAGAGAACCTGTGTATATATGTATAAATCTAAATATTTTGTATTTTCCATTTCTTCTTGTGTCACGAGAAAATTTGCAATGGATCCAGTGTTTGAATCCTGTTTCCAAAAAGTTAGGATTAGATGGATGGGTCCCTGTTCACCACCTCTCCACCCCTCCCTTCACAGTTTGTAGACCTAGAAAATAGCATTTGAAGTTGAACATTTGAACAACAACCCTTCTAAGAGAGGACACAAGAAGCTCTTCTTCCCCTCAGTATAGGAGGGGGGGTGTGTGGACTTCTAAGAGGAGACAGCTGTTGCACAGGAGTGTGGAAGAATTTCACTGTGATACAGGATGGCTCTTTTCCCCTTAAACCATTGATTATTTTGTTTTCTTGCCTTGAATGCCCAAAGGGAGAACACAGAACTGATGCAGAACTGCAGAAGTTTTAGCACAAGACACTGCAAATGAAATAAATTACAATCTTGAGCATTTTCTTGCTGTTTCTCCAGGGAAACCCCATAACCTACATCTAATTAGTGATGTTGATCTTGGTTCTGCAACACCACCTAAAAACTTTCAGGTGACTACTGAAACATATAAGACTGGAATGTTTGTGTTTGCACTTTGAGAAATAATTTTTCTTGCAACAAATAACATTTCTAAGTTTTTGAATCTTTCCATTTCCATTGTACTTTCTTCTGTGTAGCCCTGGCTCTGTGTGACTTCAAATATCTGCTCTGCAGCCTTTCGTTGCATATGCCTCCAATATAGTTGGCATGAAGAGATTTTTTGAAAGCTGACTTTAATTTACTGATGCTGCATTGCCCGGATCAATATTATTGCATTTGGAAAGTCTATCCTGCCATTAGATTTACCAACCAGAAAATGGAGACCACTAAAAGGCTTGACTTCAATTCACATTTCTAATAAATCTTCTACAAATGCGGATTATGATGCAGCATTTTTTTTTGTTCCTTTGAAATACTAAGGAGATTCTCCAGTATTTCACAGGCACTGCTGTATCACTGTCACATATGATCCTTCAGGGTGGGATTAAGTAATTATGTGTGTCTTGCAGTGATTTAAAGCTAATGCTTTCCACTTTACTCAGGAAAAGAGATGCAAGAGGTGTAATGGGACTGCCCAGGACTGAAGCAATCAGAACCTGGCCTATAACATCTATTTATAGAGTTTGTTTTCTTCTCTTTGAATACTTAATTTTCTGAATACCACTAGCCAGTAAATGTGTTAAGAAAATGGCCATCCTCTATTTATATGTTTAAATTTGTCACTTCAGTCACAGAGGGCACAGTCCCTGGCTGGTACTCAATATTAATGGTTGAATTAAAACAAGCAGTTGCCAAAAACCACATCTGAGAACTGCCTCTGATTTTCCTTTCCATTAATCCAGGATAACTAGTTCTACTTTCCTTCTTTACCTGCATTCTCAGGTCGTTTTCCCCTTTGGTGTGTCCTCTTTTTGTTGATTTCCTTTGGCTGTAAAATCACTCAACTCCATGCAGTGAAAGAGGAGGACTGAGAGGAGAAAGTGATGGAAGTTTGATATTTGTGTTCCCGTAGTGGTAACTCTGATCACTCTTCACTCTGCAGATTTGTGTATGATGAACAAGCAGATTGTGCTGCTGTGTAACAAAGTGATGGAGTCCTATTGCTCCCCCTAAAAATACATTTTTGTTTTGACGTTACCCTATTGAACAAATGTTTTAGAGCTACGTGAAACCTTTTCATTATAATTGTATATATCTGTCTCCAAACAAGGAGAAATTGTTTTTTGTGCTGGTAGCTAACAATCTGCTGTGCTTAATGTAGTTGTATTTGCAGTGAATACCTGGAGTCCTCTTCTTTCCTTTTATTGGCTTCTAAGTATGTTGGGGTGTGTTTTTTGGTGAAGAAGGGAGATAATATTTAATGATCAATTTCTAAACACAGAAGCATGACTGTGAAATGCTAACTTGTACTGCATATTCCCCATTTGCAGAACTGAAAGGAATCAGCAAGACATAAAAAGCAAATCTTGGTTGTGCTGAAATCCAGTGGCCATCTATCTGATACTGCTTTTAAATTTATATCCTGGATTTTCCCAATAGATCTGTAAATGTCCATATACATTCTGCAAACAGAAATACATAGCTCTAGGGTTAAAGGAATATAATTTTTAATTATGCTCTTTAGAGCATTTATCATTTCTTTCCAAGAGTTATTGGGCTCCAGGCATTCATATGCCATACGGATATATATATTCCCTTCATAATGAAAATTCCAATATAAATACCACCATCTTCTTTCTTTGGATCATTTGGCCTGAAAGTTTTAGATACCCTGTCCAATACTAAGCTGCATATCAGTTAAAAGGCTTTCAAATTATCTCACTGTTTGACTGGGGCAATTCTCTGCTTTCGATTTAGCTCAAATTGGTATGTCCTTTAATTTTTATTAAATTTATTAATTATTCCAGTGACATAAAAATTGAATGTTAATCTCATCAAAATGATTAATCATTAATCTTTGGTTGGTTTGGGGTGGGGTTTTTTGTTTGTTTGCTTTTGTTTTGTTATTTTTTATTTACCTGGAATTCCAAGTTGTAATAGTTCAGCAACAACAAACTTCATCTCGCTCAGAAAAAAATGGTGCTGGAGCCTTGAGAGGTTCCTTTCTTTGCAGTCAGTGTTTTGCTGCATGTCCCACTGATTCAGCTATTGCAGTGACTGATAGAAGGGATAAATTACAGGTTCTTTATCTCTGTCTTGGGCAGACACACATATAAAACTTTTATTTCTGTCTAGAAAAGGTGCTGGGAAATACTGTGTCGTTCATGTTAAATACTTGTTTTTGATTAGGAAGGTGCTCAGTGTAGTAGCAAAAAGACTGACTTTCGCTTCTTGGCCTCTGGTCCTTAGGATGGTTATGCAAAATACTGCTACTGACTCCTCTTGGGTCACGCCCCAGTTCTGCATCAAAATGGCTTTACAGAATGTAATCAGAAATTGAGTGATGGAACACATCTCCTGGAGGGATAACTGAGAAGATAATTTATCAGTTTCCCTGTTGGCTATTTAGCCTCCCTGTGTAGTCAGTATCTCTGTCTGAGATGTGTGTGAACAGTGAGCATTTAGCTCATTCCAAAATTTTGTTAGTTATGCAGCCAAGTCCTGGAAAGTCTGGGGCCACACAGACTGAAAAATAAATGTAGCCAGGTGAGCCAAGTGAGTGCTCAGGTCCTCTTGCTCCATGGCTTCCTCTGGTGAACAGCTGTCTTCCCCAACAAAGCATCTCACATCAGCTGATTTGTGGTACCTGATGTTTGCATATTCTTACCTGCTGCTTATAATTCAGGACTTTCCACTCAATCCTCCTTGGAGTGCTGTAACACCGAGTACTGACCTTGGTGTACATTTGATTGGTACAAGAAGCTCAGGGAGCTGCTCTGTCAGATACAAATTCTACCTGGACACTAGAAAAAGTGATTAAACACTGAACTCTTCTTTGTGTGTAGATAGCTACGTGTTTCATGCTTGATACTCTTTTAATTTGGTCCTAATGAATTGGGGTGGTTTTTGATTTTTTTGTTTTGTTTTGTTTTTTGGGGTTTTTTTTGTTGTTGTTGGTGGTGGTGGGTTTTTTTGGTCCCTTTTATTTATTTGTTCCTGAAGATGGTCGGGTTTTTTATGTCTGGTGGAAAATTTTGTGTCTGGAGGACATAACATCCATTTAACTTCACTGTAAAATTCAATTATAGGAACATCTTGATCTTTTTTCATACAAACCACTTCTCTCCTTCGAATGGCGGTGTGAGTTGTTTAAATGTTTATGTTATTGATCCACCAATAAAAGGTTGTGATTTTGTAAAGAGAATCTCTGTCAGCAGAAGTTGTAGAAGTTTAGAGTAAGCAATGGCTTCTGATTTTTGTCTTTTAAGTCCTAAAACTCACTGATGGTCAGGATGACAACAACTCACTCCTAGGCTGGACAGCAAGTCCTAGTTGTATTTTCTTTTACTTCCCAGTCCCTAGTGGCTCCTACCTTTTTTTCTTTTTCTTCGACTTTTAAAAGAAGTTATCAAGATCCCCATCCTAAGTCATTGCAAGAAGGGCACACTAATTGAGAATTTGATTAATTACTTCTTATAATATGATTTAACTTTCCAAGTACTCTTCATTCCTCTAGTGTTTTTCTCCTCACTTGCTCCATATGTTAACTTTCTGTCATCACCAGCTGTAAGAAATGGTTTTGGCTCTTGACTCCAAGATATGTCCAGTTACAACCTTCTAGACTGCAAACTTTTTAAAATACAGCCTTGGTTTTTACTTTTCCTTTGCCATACGTGCTGTTCACTTACCTGTGTGACTCGGTAGTTGAATGTTACACTGTTTACTGTTTCTGGAATAAATTCTGCATATAGAGAAGTATTTTTCTCTGGGAAAATTATAAAGAAAGGGAATAATGGCACCCAATAGAAAGTGGCTGCCTGTGAGAATGAGCAAAAGAGAGGGAACTAAAAAATGTAAGGAAGAAATAAAACAAAGCTATTTGAGAAGGAGTAATGGATTAAAAAGAGGTGGTCATAAAGAAAAGAAAAATCAGTTTTAATTTTTAGATGCTCATAGAATAAATGAATTCTGAATTTGATTTCTGAAGACTTACAGCAGTTACTTGGTGTTCCACCTTGGTTTTGTCATTACTGGGTTTTTAGTTAATATTAAAAACAAAAGTCTATGTGTATTTCTTTCCCTCCACCAATATTCTGTAAATCCTTCCTCTGAAGTGATTATGAGAAAACGGTATTACTTCTTATCTCTTTTTTTTTTTTCCAAATTAAAAAAAGTTAAATCTTTGTTTTGTCATAGTACTGCCACGGTAAGTGATTAACCACTGACTCTTCAGTCTCTCTTGCCTAAGGTTAACTTATAGGGATTTTCTAAATCCCAGCCTAAGGATTCTTGGCTCTCTTACTACTATATAGTTTCCATCAGTTCAAATGCTATTAGCTGGTGTATGCTCTGGTTGTGAGCACAATTCTGAGCAAGAAAACATGGAGTAGTTGTATGATTCAAGTATTATACCTATTAATTGTTTCATACAAGCTGTCCAGCTGATTTGCATCACAAAAAGACATGAAAAAACATGTCAGATCTTTGGAAATCAAAGAAATGCACCAGTACTGTCTCTTCAGAGTGGAGAGAAAGTGTTCTCTACTTCTCAGCTATCCTGTAGTGGCTGCCACACACTTGGCTAGGAGCACTGATCTGTAGGTGTTTATGTATCTACATAAAAAAGTTGAAAATATTCCAGTGAATTGCTTTTTTAACTGGGGAGCTGGAGCAAATTGCAAGATTATTCAGATGAAGGAAAAGAGAGATATTAAGTATTGGAATAAAAAAGCTGGTTTGAAATGCAGATATTTGCTCAGACTGAAGAGTCTTCTGTAGCTGATTTGGACCAGAGACTATATATTCAATTTTGAAAATTCAATGAGCATCCTTATCACTAAGCTGTTGAGTGCTCTGAAATATAGGCCATAAATGGAACAAGTGTAAATGCTCCTTCAGACAGCTTCAGACAAATAGATGAATTGGATGCCTTTCTTCTTGTTTTGACAAGAAATCTCACTCTCAGATACTCCCCATCGCTGCTGTTAAGGGTATTCTGTGCATGCCACGAAGGATTTGCTGGTGTTCCACTGGTTACAGCACTCACCTGGGGCAGGGCTGCCTGGTTCAATCCTCTGCATTTCATGAGGCTGAGATTGGGCATTAATGTGTTCCCCACTTTGTGGTAAGTGCTTTAAGTGCCTCCTCTGAAATAGGCATTTATTTCAACCTTAGAAGACCTTAAATTTCTCTCCCTGCAGACTATGAAAATGTTCACAGTCTAGGAAAATCATTTATCGCCCTTCTAGACAGCTGAACAATCTGCCTCTGCGTTCTGACCTGAAAAACATGATCTCAAGAATTGCTGTGGGTTGGAGTTTACAAGCACAGTGAGCAAGGCTAATCCAAATTCCTTAACCTTTCAGTTTTGGAATTTACTGCTCTTCATCTGGCAGGAGTCTGGTTAACCCTGCCCCTTTGGAATTTACACTGTTAATAGAATTAATTCAGCTGTGCACAGTCAGTGCCACAGGTGCTGTCTTGTTTGCCCGAACTGAACCTAGAACACAAAGATTCAAAGGAGTGAGCTCTTGTGCCAGAAAGGGCAATTATTTACTGTTGAATTCACACCCTTTCACAAGAGAAGTTTTCCTGAAGTGGGATTGAAACAGGAAAGGATTGTCAGGTTGGCAAGAAGCAGACAACCAAATAGCAAGTCCATTATTTTAGTCACTAGAGCAGAGTTTAATTGTCTTCTGCAGTACTGAATATGTCAAGTGGCAGGCTTTCTCCAGCTTCCATTAGCTGGTTCTTAATGGTGTCATTAGCAGAAGAGGAGGTCAGGGGAAAAAAACACAAGGGAAAGCTATCTTAGCTCAAAGCTCCAGATAAAAGCATGTTACAGATGAGAAACTATGTCTAGTGCCCCCAGATTACTGAGCAGAGAAGTGAGCCAGGACAGAGGGAAGCATCCTGACTGTTCCATTAAGTCAATTTCTGTTTCAGTAACCAAATCTTCCTCCATCTCTGTGCATAATGGCTGAGTTTACTCCCACTGTAAAATGTCAGAGGGTTGATAACCCAGATTTTTTTGAGGGCAATCAAATCCCCTAATTCTGTAAAGAATTCTGACATTCTTTTAATTAAAGCAAAGAAGCAAAGACTAGGGGAAGAAAAAATTGTTGGTTTTAAAGGAACTTCTAAAGCTGTGTGGCATTTTCTGCCAGTGACTCATGTTGTTAAACAGCCTGTGGTACTGGATGGCTGGAACTCTCCAGAGGTGTGGCAGTTCTGATGGAAGCCTCCCGAGATGACCTCATCATGCTGGAACAACCCAGTTTGCAGTTGTGGTGGCACTCACCAGCGATTCAGCTGCAAATTTGTCAAGAGTTAAGTGCAAAGATACATAAATTCCGAACTGAATGAATCAGAGGGACTTGGAACCCACAACATTTGTGTAAATACAGCCCTATATGAAAATATTTTAAGGTATAGGAATATTTTAAGATCATGATTAAATCTTCAGACTATTAAGATGGTGTGTGTTGAAATAAATATTTAAAGAAATTTCTTTCTTCAAGCATGTCCTCAAGTACTGTGTAATAGACAAAGTCAGATTGTTCAAGGCATAATGAAATTTTCTTGTGCCAAAATTAACAGTAACTAAGTTGAAAAACTAAGTTTTGCTAACAATTTCTTTTCATTTTACACATGGGAAATGAGTCAGAGATTAAATCTCCAAAATTATGCAGGAATAGCATTGGTGTTTGTTGAACTAAAATGTGAAAGCACCAACTCTGAAGGAGGATCATCCTTGGCTCAGTATCTTTCTAAATTAGAAGGTGGTAAGAGACAGTGCTCCCATTCCATGCTTCTGTGTTCAGTGTATTTCTCAGAGAGGAAAAAATCCATGTTTCACACATTTGCAAGGCAGCAGATTGAAAAAAAATTATTTCACAATTATCTTTCCTATAGAGTTTCAAAAAGCATTCAGTGTTGATCTCAATTTACTATATTTATTTCAAAACAAAAACTTAGTACAAACTGAACATACTTTCTTTGCATCCCTCTTTGAAAATAACTGAAATTGAAAATATTCAGAATGCTTGAGGTTTCTGTTAAATGAACTAGTCAACACTGACACCCAATAATTTCAGTTCTGCTGAGAATTTTTTGGGGAATGGCCAAGGAAAGAAGTGTAATTTATAAGGCTGCTGGCATGCATGTCCTAATCAAATAATTTGTAACAATAAACCACAGTCTGAGAGAACCCCAAGTTTTGCCCATCATGTGTGGTCAGCTGACATGCTGTAGCCTTCTCAGTTGTATATACAATAAGGAAAATCAAATATCCTCTGTTTCAGGAGTAAGGGTGAAAGATGTTCAGCATGATCCTTTTAATCTGTTGATAGGTGTTGAGATATGAAATTTAAGAATGAAAGTCTTTGATACCAAAAATCAGAAACAATTGTGTAGTAAATATATATTTGAGAAGATCTGAAATACTTATTTCTTCTCCAGGGCTACTGGAATTCTTTCCCGTGAGAGGCATCCAGGTGGAAACCTAAAGAAAAATTTATTTAGATTGCAGAACATTACTTGAAGATACCAGAATTTAATACATAAAATATAGAATAAGAGTTGAAAGGGTTCATTTATGAGTGCACTTTGGAAACATGTCCATCAAAATGGTTTTCAGAAATTTTGGGAGGGAAGTAAGAATTAGCCATTAGTTAAAATAAGTCAGTGAGTGAGTTATTTACTGACAAAAGAGGAAAGAATGAAATAAAAAAGGATGGAAACTGCCTTGTTGATGGGATATATGAGAATCTGGAAGTACCAGTCTTCGTAGGATAGAACAAATATAACCTAAAGCCAATGGGGACCTAAATTAAAAGTGCTTTCAAACTTGTCATGTTATTCAGTTTAAATCCAGCAAAGTCAGGCTCTTAACGATAGGATAAGAAGTAAATATTAATATATGTATTCCAGATCAAAACATTTTAAACCAAAAGATCAGTAGACAACTAAGTCAAAGCTACTTTTTAAAATCAATCTAAGTCCAATTAAGCTTGCCTGGATTAGTCCAGGAAAAGGGAGGGAAAAAGAAATCCCTATTGATGTACTGCTAAGCAAATGCAAATATGGTACTTTCTAGTTTAGTGTTTTTAAATCCAAAAAGGTTTTTTCAGATAATCACTTAATGTTCTGGTGTGTTCCAGAGTTGTTGGTTTGCATTCTACATTAGATTTTCAGTACTGGTTTTGTCAGTTGTGTGTGTGGATGTGCTGTCTGCTCACGTGCCCAGGTTCCTTCTCCTTGACCATCAATACTGAATTGATTGGCTTATTTCTGCCAGTGGTGGGAGAGTGGGAATTAAAAAAAAAAAAAAAAAAAAAAAAAAAAAAAAAAAAAAAAAAAAAAGTAGGAAAAAATCGTATATTTGGCACTTTTAGATTTTTTTCTTAAGAGAGTAAATAGTGGGGATCACTCAAGATCTTTATTGCAGTACCTGAGCCTTCTCCCTGTGTATTAGTACAGAACCTGCACTAGGGAGGGAAGTGAGTGAGGAAAATTTGGATAGAGATATGGTGATTATCAACAGCAAACAGAATTTCTGTCAGGTCTTGCACAAGGATAATTCACTAGGGACTCATTCACAGACAAGGAAGAAAAGCTCAATCATGGTCACAGCTTGAGAAACTTTCTTCTGTGGTGACATGAGGTGGAAGCGCTGTATCCTCAGCATGTGGGGTTCAGTTCAAGGGGTACAATGCATGCCTTAAAATATTTTCCTGTTGTTCATTTGAGACTCACCTTCCCCCTTGAATCCTGCTGGGCAGTGACTAATTACGTATTTTCCCAACAATTTTCATGTGTGTCACTGCAACGTAGCTGTACATAGGGCATAAATTCTTATTCTTAATGAGCAATAATGGGGAGGTGACCTAGAAAGAGAGACAGGAGGAAGAGAAGGATTTTCTCGTGTTAGAGAAAACGTTCAGTTTGTCCTTATTATTTTTATACCTGCTTATGTAAATAGGAAATGTCTATTAAGATAGCAAAGACAAGAATTGAAAGTTGTGATAAATAATATGGGAAGAAGAAAGCCCTGCTGTTTAAGGTCAGCATGTGGCTTTCTTGCTGTGCATTCAAAGCTGTGCCATCTGATGTATGTTTTGAAGTCCTATCTGTAATAATCTGTTCCACTACAGCTACCACAAAAAAAAAAAGCAAAAAGAAATTTCCCCAAACCCACAGAAAATCATGTCAACACCTCTTTATCTATTGCTTTGCACTGGAGCAAATTTGGTGGGGGGGGGGTGATTAAAAGAGCAAGGATTATTTTTCTGGATATGAGGAGACACAAAACGTGAATGAGATGTTTTAATTATTCTCATCATAAACATTTTCCTGTAAGTGTTAGGGGGCTGTTGGATAGGAAAGTTGTCTTTGCTATGGATTTTAGCAGTGCAGGGGATTTTCTCATTGCGTTGGTCCAACTTGAGATGTAAAGCCTCTGAAAATGCTGGAGGCGTGAAAATAAACCCATAGTTATTAGTTTTGGTGTTCCAGTTTTATTAGGACAAGAACAGGGAATTTGGAAAAAAATGAAGTTATGCAGAAACTGCTTGCTTATTGACACAAAAGTCTATATATTTCAATAATGAAAAAAAATATTAAATAATTAATAAAAAAACCAATTCCATAGCAAAAATTTCGCTCCAGCACATTGAATGTAGTACTGGGTATTTTTATGAAGTAAGCATAAAATCTTTCCTTTTTACTTCTGGCCAACTACCCAGCACTAAAGATAAAACTTCCTTTGTATTGCAGCTAATTAATGTGGAATTTGGGGTTGCCTTCCTGAAGGAACAAGACATACCTATGTGCTTCCTTTGCAAGAATCACTTCTGAATTCTACCTATTTCAACCAAATTTAGTAGAGGAGTTCAAGACAAGATGTTCCTAATGGGCTCTATGTAACTAGGCAACCATGTGGCAGAGAGAGACCATATTCATGGCCTTCACTTCACTGCAAGAACTGTAATTACCTAAAAACTGTATTACAAATCAGCAAATATGGTGGTGAAAAAGAAATTACTGTCCTATAATGAGAAAATCTCAAATTAGAGTTTACAATGTACTAATCATATGAAAATCCATTGCTGGAATACAAACTCAGGAAGACAAGACTCACAAATACCCCTTGATATGAATATGTTTGAAAGAAGGGGAAAGATACTGAAAATAGCACCAACTTTGATGGCTTAAAAAGGAGGTTGTCACATGGAGCCAAGAAGTGATGTGCAGGAGATTAAATGTTCTAAAGTAGGTACTGAAGAAAGCTGTGTGTTTAAAGGAAAAGAGAATGTCGAAATCTGTGTGATATTTGGATACCCACCTGAGCATCATGTTTCAGCCAGAAACTGGTGTTTCAGGTGAAGCAGAGGGATCAAGCTCTCATATTTAGTTCTCCCTGCTTGCAGCTGTGTTTTAGGTCAAATTCTTTCAGAGAACAGGGTGGCTTCTGTGTTTGTAGCAATCCTCACCAAACCTTCTGTTCAAAACCTTGCACAAACCCTGCTGGAATCTTTGTAAGCTTCCAGCATCTACAGCCTTCTTTGGAAGGGATCCCCAGCTCAGATGAATGCACAAAAAGCAGCTTTCTGTCTTGTTTTTCCTGGTTTCCCATTAACCTGGATCAGTCTATCTATGGTCACTAGCTCTTCTGTGGAAAGAGACAACATCAGTCTTTCCAAACTCATCTTCTCCTTGACACTCATGATTTTATGCCTTTTTATAATTTATCTTTTTCCAATATGAGATGGTGTAATAATGACACCACACATCTGACACATCCTCACTGAGATTCTTTGTCCTTACTTGCAACTGTGTGGGGCAGGAAGGGACGGGAGTATTTTTGTCCTCCAAAGGTACATTTACTACCAATGTAGTAATTATGGCTTAAAAAAGACCCCCCAAAAAACCCGACTGGTCTGATGCTGTCAAAATATTTTGCTTAAGCTTCTAATACTACATTAAATGGCTAAGTTGTATCTCATTCTGTAGCAGAAAGATGGGAATAGAATCCAAATGGATTTAAACAGAAAGATCTGAAAATTACTTCTTCCAGCCTGAGATATCAGAGGAAAAATAAAATTAACTTCTGTTTTGAAACTGGAAGAGCCAAAACTTGGATTTATTGTGTTGCTTAGGGAATTTTGTTTTTAAATTTGCAAAGCAACTTCTGTCCAGCTACACGATCTTACTCTGTGGAAGTGGGCATGAAGGAATCTAACAAATACACCAGTGTATTGCATGTGTGCATGCACAGTCACTTTGAGAAGTGACAGGAGAAAGCATAAAAATAACCAGTGAGAAAAGGCAAAGCACAAAAGGAGATACATGCACCAAGGGACATCAAGAATTACAAGTAGGTTAGTGCTAATAAGAAGGTTGGTAAAGTAGTCAGCTAATATTCAGAAAACGGACAAAAATAGCACATCAATATGCTGGTGTGTTAGTTTGAAAAAAAAATAGAGGGATATTGCAAGTCAGAATCACAATTTAATAGGAAAATTGAAATAAACACAATAGTATAAGAACACTGACAGAGTCAGGATACAACCTGACACCCTGTTAATCAGGGCAGTGGCAGCAGCCCAGATGAAGTGCTCCTGTTGAAGCAGTGATCCCATAGAAAGGGCTGGTTTTTCACCCGACAATCCAGTGGTAGCTCTTGTCCTCTGGGAACCCAGTAGGTAAGGGCTGTTTGTGCTGCTCCAAACCCCAGGTTATATCCAGGTGGGAATGCTTGGCTCCGCCCCCTGGGCGGGGCAGCTCACAATGGGCTGATGTCATTCTGTGAGTCATGGGGTGGGTCCTTGATTGCCCATTAACAGAGAGAGCCCCGGAGGGAGTTATCAGGGATGGGTCATGGCAGGAGATAACGAGCACTGCCCCAGCTGCTTTAACAGCTTGTGGAGATGGTAACAGAATACATGCTCTTGGATACACCTTACATTGTAACCTAGGACAGCTGGTGAAGCATTTTCACATTTTTTCCTAAGTTTAGGGGCAAACAAAAACCCCTAGCCATAATTGGGCTGTTAGACAGAGCCAGCCACTGAGAAACATACAAGCCCTCAGCACAGAATACATTAACATTTTCTAATTATAATTTAGAGGGTTTTAAACATCTGCACCCAGTAAACTTCATTCTGGGTACTTGAGAAGTGCCAATGATCTCTAAAAGCGGTTTGGGGAATAAATGAGGTACCAGAGGATTGGCAAAGGGAGAATTTGCTTCTGATCTTTAAAAAGAGCTGGGGAGGGGAGGAAATCTTGGGATCTGTGGGCTGATTAGCTTCAGGTTACTTCTAAAAAAAAAAAAAAGGTAGAAAAATAAGTTATCATTACTAGATAACAAGGAGGTGAATAATTGTTATGGATTTAGGTCAATTGATCCAGTTTCCCTCTACAAGACATTAATAAGTGCTGTAGACAAAGGAGAGTGTCAAAACTGCAGTTCTGTTTGCAGGAGTTTTCACCTTTTAGTAAGTAACGATAACAATTTTAGTAAATCTTTTCACCTGACATTCTCATAAGCAGCCCAGGGATCCATAGTCTAAATACAATTTGAAATATGCCAAGGTGGATACAAAACTGTCTTGAAAAACATATGGAGAGTAGTTCCCAGAGATTTATTATCATAACCGAAGAATGTATTAAGAGAAGTTTCTTGGAGTTCTTTGACTTTAGACCAGTCAATACTGCAGTCAGTTTTTAGATCATAGATCATAGCCTGTGGTCATTAGATGTTCAGGGCTGCAGGTACACTGAAAGAGAGAGCAAAAGTTCAAATGAATTTTGTCAATTTTAAAATACAGTCTGAAAATGCTAAAAGGATGTTATTAACTACAGAAAAATGCAAGGTTTTACTCTGACACACAAATAATGTGTCAAAAATGAGCCAGCAACCCTGCACCACTTAATCCTGTGTGCCAGCATTATGGTTTGGGAGGTGGCATTTCAAGAAGGACAGAGAGCACTTGAGTCTGGGGAAGAAGAAAGGTCTGGAAACCACTAATTATGAGGAGTAACAGAATGACCTGAAGCCGTTGTAATAAAAATGTGATAGAGAATATGAAATCTTCAGTGATACAGAAAAAGTGATTACGGGATGATTATTCAACTTTTCTTTTTCATGCAATGAATAACTAAACTGCAGACCTTTCAAAGGATGTTTTGCAAACCAGAAAACATTACCAGGTTGGAAAAATGTAAAAAATCTTGAAATTAATGTCAGGAATCTCTGGACTGCAGTTGCTGAAATTCTGGGGACTTTTACAAGGGAGGTCTCTCTTTCCATACCAGTTTTGACAGCATTTTTTTAACCCGTGTGTCGCTGACCGCTATTGGAAAGAAAAATATCATGGTAGTTGGCTGTTTGGTCTGACAGTCTGGTCTTCCAGGTGTTTCTCTGCTCTAGAAACAGTTAGTGGGGTGGGGTGCAGTAAGTACAGTACCTTTTGTATGTGGACATCTATAAGAAAAATGTTTTCCCTACTCATCAGGTGTTGCCTGCTTCATTTGGTGGCTTGGAAAACTCGTATTAGTCAATTGCAGGGAGCAGAACCACTAAAATGAAAGACTTGTGTAAGGACCTGCTAGAAAACCTGCAGCTTTGCTGCCAGCTTTGAAGACTTTTGAGAACAGGTTAGACAAATAACTGTCATGAAGAATCACAAGTATAGCTGATGCTGCTTTAGAGGAGGATAAACAGTAAGATTTCTTGAGTGCCTTCAATCCTCTCAGTCTGCGATGAATTTCTCCCTCAGTCTCAGAGAGAGTAGTTCACAGATAGTGTAATCAAAACCTTAAAATTTAGGGGATTTTCAGTGAGCTGACAACTGAGTGATGACTTGTCAAACCTGTCTCTGACCAGTCTCAGCTGGCAGCAGTACTGGCAAAGAGCTCAGTTCCCCTTTTGACACCAAAGTGGATATCTACATTATTCCAAAGTGTGGAGTTGTTTGATACTGAGCTGTGTTCAATAATCTTAGCCTGAGGATAAGAAGTGTTTGAGGCTGAGCAGTTTTACAGTCAGATGTGAAGTTGATGCACATCTATCTATTCTCCTTGAATTGCAAAAATAATTAGGAATTCTGCATTATCTGTATAATGGAATTATAAAGGTAGTAATAATCTGCTCATAAGCTTCTGTTTTCTCCCAAAATGTGCATCACACATAGATGAAATATTTAAAAATTACTCCAATTAAATTTCTTTCCCTTTTTCTGAGGATTTCTTGTCTGCCTATACTTAGGTTTTGAGGAAGTCAAAGGCAGACAATAACTAAATTTGGAGATGGAGTCAATGGTTCACACCTGTGTTAACAATTAGAGTACAAGAATATACACTTTAGTTCATTATGGAATCTCACAGCATAGGAGTGTCAGCAGGAGAATACTTCAGATTAATTCTGTAGTTTCTTAACTGTGCAAATGTGAATTTGCTGTTTGCTTTGAATTTTAATACCCTCGAAAGATTAAATAATATTTTTTTCCTTTTGGAAGGCAGAGATTTTATTATAAAACCTGCAGAGGAAATAAACATAGAAATGCTCACCTAGGGCCTGCTTTAATTCACATGAAAGCTGAGACAAAAGCTTTTGTTGTCTCTGCTAAAAGTTGGCTTATTGCATACAGTTTAGTAATTTCCTGAGTCAATTAAAGTGGGACAACTGTGATGCCTTGGGGGGCATGGCATAAAGATGCAGTTCAGGAGAATGTCTTGCTGTTGGATTTCCACTTGTTCTGCTGAGTTTGGCTGTGTGGAACAGCTACTGATGTAGCTTCATGTCAGGTTCTACACCTCTCCTAAATCATGCTTTATAATTTGTTTTGGTTTATTTCAATTGTTGTGGATGTGAATCTTGCCTACTGCTGATAATACCAGCATAGACTAGAAGGGTATCAGGGTTTGTTGGAAGCCATCTGCAGATGGATCTGTGATTTTAAAATAACTCAAAAAACCAACAAAACAATCTAGAACCAACAAAAAAACCCCTAAACGAGCAAACCCCAAAACTCCATAAAGCCAAACACCTCTACACACACACACACAAAAGAATAAAACCTCACTGTTGTGTGCATCTTTCTGTACTATTTGCAAATACTTAGATTTCTCATGCTCAGTCCATCTATATACATCAAGTTTTGGAATAAACATGCTCACACAACAAATCCAGCACATGCTTCTCTTTCTACCACAATGTGTCAGGGGATTCTTCAGTAAAAACTGAAAATTACTGAGGAACACTTTGCACTGGGACCAATTCTGTATGTGCTAGATAATTAGTTTGATATTTGGAGTCTGTGGTCAGTTCATTACTATAATGTATTACCCAAAGTAGTATATTTATCACACAGGTTACTGGACAGCAGCTCACAGTCACAGCTCAGGTGATAGTTACACACATGGTCACTGTGATCAGCTTTGTGTTCCATCAGACTGCACTGTGCTTCAAAGCCTGCTTCATTTAGGATTCAAGTTGTCAATCACATCTCTGCTGCACAGGAATGATCACCAGATACAGTTCCTATTGATGGCCAGAATAATTAGGAGTGACCACTTTACTGTGAACACTGCAAAAAAATAATGTCTCAGGGAAGTATGTCCACGCACAGCAAACTCAGCAGAAGGTACCCTGATGCTGAATTTAAAATACAGATGTAATCTGTAAAATTATATGACAGGAAAAATATTGGACTACAAAATGTGTAACACTTGAGAAAGTAAATGGCTGGCCTATCTCTGGGTAGAATATTTCCTAAGCTACTGAATTTCTCATGCCTTCAAAGAGCTAGACTAAAATATTCCTCTGCTAAAATGAGCTGTCTGTACAATATTGAAAATACTTGGAAAAAGTTTTGCAAAAGCAGAGACCGGCTTTAAAAAAATACCTGCAGTTCTTACATTTCCTCAAAGATTTGAATTCTCCAGGACACCAAATTTTTAGAAGCCCTTGTCTGGTCCGAGAGAGACAAACATGTTTAGGTCACTGAAGTGAGCCACACTGCATTTGCAGGTGCAGGTGGTTTTCTTTTACCAAATTAACCTGGTGCAATACAATGGTGGATTGCACACAGATGCTCTGTTCCTTTACCTGACTCTGGGAAAAGTCAGTTCTTCATCAGCTGAGGAGAGAGGCCAGGTATTTTACATTTTAAGAAAATTAAAGACGAATTAGCAGTATTTTACTTAATGTTCATCTAGCTCATTTCATCTGACCATGCATTTGTATTGTGGAGTTCCTATGGCTTGTTGGAGCTTTATAGACTAAATAAGAAAGGATAATCTGTTAAAAATCAGTCACCAATGGTCTTTGTAAATGGGTTTTCTTAAGATTAAAGGTTATATAGTCCATGTTTGCTCATGTTCCCACTATTGCTCACTGAATACTTGGAGTTCTTTTTTCATTTTTCCCTGCAATATCCTTAATCTAAAGGGAAAAAAAAAAGTAATCTTTTTACAAAGTAGAATGTCAGGGACAGAGTATTGTCCACATGAGTGGGATATATCTGAGCCTGTTCAGGTGTTACAAGCAGAACAATTTTTTAACAAGGAGCTCCAATCTGTCACTTCTCAGCTGTGATACAGGGTTTGAACCATCCATGTGGAACAACACGCTCAGAGTTGAGCCTGTTCATAGTTTTGCAAACTGCTGCAGAGGCTCATGTTGGGGTTCACCATGTGACTTGCCAGAAACCTTTAGAACAGGAGACATTCAAATTCAGGTCCCTGCAGCTCACCTTTTTTCACCAGACATTAATAAGCAGTAATTTGAGGTGCAAACACTTTTTCTTTTCCGAGGATTTTTATGAAAGAATGAGCTTTCTGATGGGAATGACTAATGATGGCAATTTGGAGACAGATATGTAATTGGTTTTTTTGAAATATTTTTCACATTGAGTTTTGTGAGCATGGAATTACTATTGGTATATTTTCTGCTTAATAAGTAATTTTTCAAGACATTGCCTAAGCAATTAGACAATCAGTTATGCATCTCTTGAGAGCAATAGGAGTATAACTAATGGAAACCTCCAGGTATGATGCTGCAAATGGACTGCCAACTATTCCTTATTGCTCCTTCAAAATTGCTTGGGGTGTTGGATGCCTTTTTCTTGCTAACAGAAGGACAAATTTTTTTTTTTTTTTTTTCCTAAGCACAGCTAGTGAACATTCTTATGTTATGAACATAATGCATAATGGTTTAGAGCCATTAGTTTGGTATGTAACCGTGTGCCTGTCTACCTGCTTGGTGCAGCTCTAACAGATTCTTCCTTGTTTGTATACAAAATCTTCATATTTTTAAGTTTTCATCTAAAGCAAAAAAGGAAATTGGATATAGCATTTCCGCCCACAATATATATTAAGGACAGAAAGTTTGCTTGGTGATGTCCGGTTGGAATTTTGACCTTAAATATTAATGAAAATGGGTACCTGCTTGCCTAGTTCCGGGCCATGCTCCCATACGTGGGGAGGAAAAGTCAGAGAACTGATCATTGTCTAGGGCAGTTAAAAGGAACATTTCCTACAATACCATAGAATCTGGAAAAGATTCATCTATGCAACTGCTGAATCAGTGGTTTACACCCACTAGCAGTAATTCCTGTAGATGCTACAACACCGCTGTGCCAGAAGAATTACTGCTGGCTGGAGAGACTCAGAACCCTAAATTCATGGTGTTATAGAGGGGTTCTGTTAGTCTGTGGGAGCTGACTCTTGTGAATGATCATCTCCTAAACCCTCTCAAACTCCCCACTGCCTCATTTGAACGAGGAGCTGGACCAGATGCCCTCCAGAGATCCCTTTCAGCCCACACTTCTTTAAGCTTTTATGATTTCTAAGTGCATGTGTATGCATAAAGTACTTGGAGACTTTACAAGTGTAAATGGATTTCTGGGCTGAAAGAGTTGACAGAAGGAAGTGACACCTACAGTACCTTGTGTGAGATGATGTGGGGTGGATTTCCTGGTGAGGAACAAGTTCAGGAGTGCTTTCGGTCAGAAAGGCACTTGAGAAAATATTTATAGGTGAGGAGCAGGAAAATGCTCAAAGGAGAGGAGGATGTGACTTGACAGTGCACAAGGCAACCTTCTGTTCTAAGTGATGCCTTTCCCTGGTGTTAAAATGAAGAGCCAAACACGGTTAGAGGGGAAAAAGGGTTTTTCCCTGGGTATTTATGGCAGGCCCCTCAGGTGCAGCCCAGCCAGGGGCAGTGCCCCAGAGCACACGGAATGCCACCCACGGGCACTCGGGATCACATCCTGGGCCTCACAAATGAGCACATCCAGCAAAGATTCCCCAGGGAGAGGCTCCAGGGAACCCCCGGCCCAGGACCCTTCCCCTGGCTGGGCCCAGCTCAGGGTACAGGATGTGTTCTGGAGAGGCCCTTGGTGCCTGGGGCTCTCTGACCCCTCACTGCCAGCCTGCCAAGGGCTCCGGGCTCTGGGCTTCACAAAGCATTAAATCTAAGAATGTGGGCTAGAAGCACTAAGAATAGAAAAATTATATAAAAGGGGTATAAAAGAAAAGGCAAAAAATCATCATGGCATCATAAGGACAGAAGAAATCTCACCACCCATTAGAGTAGCTATCTAAAGGTGAAAAGACTTAAGAGAGTTTTCTAGACTCTCTCTTTAATCGAGATAGATAGTATTTTAGAGGACAACTTGTCATGTGTTAAAACAGGGGTAAGGGGGGATAGTCAATGATAATAAGATTTGTTATCATCACAGTCATATTTTCAATTACAAACTTCTTTTTTTTTTCCTTAAAGGTGATATCCATGCCAAGTGTTGCATTTAATTTAAAATATTTTATAACGTTAACCTGATTTCATTTTGATTTCATTTAATAATCCCACTAATCTAAGTTGTAGAAATGAATTATTCAATGACAGATTTGAAGCTAGAAATCATTGGAAGAATTCTACTCAAATTGTACTCTATTGTCCCTTCATCCTTTTTGTTGCTCTTCACTGGGCCCTCTCCAGTGTGTCCACGTCTTTGGACAGCACTTTGGTCATGGCCTCACCACTGTTGAGAAGAGGGAGAGGCATGATCTCCCTCAACCTGCTGACAAACCTGTTAAAGAAAATGGTACTTGAAGAAAATGGCATACTGTAATATTTTAGTATTTTAGATAGTTTTCAGATTTTATTTATTTGTTAAGTAAAATTTGTAATTTGTTTTTATTTCAGGTTGAATCGTTATGACTTGCACAGCTTTCACTGAAACACATCTGATGATTATCTTGCAGCTAAAAAGACTAATAATGGCCAAATGATGAAATCTACAAAGTAATGAGTGCTGAGCATTAAAACAGGTGTATTATGGATACTACCATATGTTTGGAACAGAACTTCCCTCAGAATTCCTATAAATTTCTTCTGGTATTAAAAAGTAAGCTGTCTCTCATCTGTAACAATGTGACATGTTCAGATAACAGATGGCTTGAAAGCCCTTACAGGTTCTTCTCCCTCTATAAAGATGTGCTAAAAATGAAGTGTATCATCTATTATTTTTCTGCTCCCTTTTTTATCACTTTCTGACTAAACAGAAAAGTGATGTATTACAGGGCAGTTGCCCACACTGTGACATTTCAGATGTGATTATCAAAATGCGGCACACTGGGGGTTGAGGTTTCTCAAATGAATGTGACAGGAGTCAGCATTTCACAAGTGCACGCTCCGTAATCTCAGCACTCAGTAACTCCCTGGGTTGTTTGTGTGCCACAGTGGAGTTCCTGCAACTCCATGGCACAAGTTTTAAATTTCTTAATCTATATAAACCTACAGGCTGCTCCCGGGGACTTTCTCAAATTACTCTTAGAAAGTGTGTTTTAAAGGCAGCAAAGTTGGCAGACTGAAGCTTTTGTCTAAGCTGAAGTTCAGTCAGCTCCTTGTACAGAATGCCCTCAGCAGCCGCTCTCTCCTTAAGTACAGCATCTTTAAATTGTGCAAATTTTTATCAAAATCTGGATGACTTTTATAAATGTTTATTTGCATACTGCTCAGGCAAAAAAGCAAAAGGAATTGTGTTGGCTATCAAGAGAAGAGACCAGAAAGCAATAGAATCACCAAAAATCACTTGGGCTGGTACACCAGAAAGCAGAAAAAGTCACTCAATTTGAGTATTGTTCAGAAGAAACTTCTATCACTGTCACCTCCCATCACTTCTTAAGGGAACTTAAGACCACAAACTACAGGAGGAGAAAATTCCTTCCTTCTTGAATTATTCCCCTCTCTGAATGTATTAATTGTAATTGGTGCCTGACCTCCAGGTTAAACAGACGTTCCCAGCACAGACCTGATGCATCAGCAGTGGAAAATAAAAGGAGTATCTTGTGTGCTTGTTCCAGTTTACAAGGCAAGCCACGGGCTGTGTGTGCAGAGTCCTGCACAGCATCAGTGTGAATTGTGGACTGACCTTGCAGAGACCTGGCTCTCTGTGTGATTCTGCCCCTGACAGAAACATCACATCTCTTACTCTCTGCTACTACTGATGGATCTTTCCCTATTGAGTTTTTAGCTTTTTTTTTGTTTCTCAAACTCTATCTGTTGCTTGGCATTCCCAAATAACTGTTTTCCAGCTGTTTTCTGCCAGAGGTGTGAGGGGGTATGAGGGAAATGACCAGTGAACCACTGATTTAGTTGATACCTCTTCATAATCCTTTTAAACACAGTTCTTTGGGTTCACTGGGGAGTAGTGTTCAAACACGAATCTTTTTTGCATAACCCTATTCAGTTGGAGCTTTTGCTGCATCTTCCAAGGGAGATGGACTTCCTTCTATTTCAGTTTATGCAAAGGAGATTTTTTGAGGCATTTTATGGGACAGACTATTTAATATTGTTTAGTGGAGTGGAGGAGTTGGAGCTCACAGGGGATGAAAGTACCAAAAACTCACCAAGATCAGCTGTGACTGTGAGTTAAAGTCACCTGTGGGCTACTTTAATCTTTCATTTGTCTCCATTTGCTTCTTACAGGATGAAGGCTTTTGCACTGAACTAACAGTGATATTATTTTAATTGTTTTTGTCAGAAGGGTAGGTCATTCTAAGAAGAGTCAGACACAAGTTGGTGCCAATTTCTTATGTCAAACTGAGTAGCTTTTATCTTTTAAGCTTTGATTAAAATATAAAAGCACATAAGTAATTCCTGCATTTTAAGCTAGAAATGAGTCAAGACGTGTATAAAGGTTGTCTATTGCTTCCAAGTGTCCAGTATTACTCCACAGTAAAAAAATTATTTCAGATATTTTCTGCTGTCTGGGCCATTTGCTTCTAGGAATAACACAAACTCTGGTAGCCAAAGGACTCAGGAAAACACATTTTGTTATTATTAAATGAACTGCAGCAAAGTAAAGCTATAGATTTATATTTAAATTGTAATATCTTCTTTAATGCATTAAAAGACCACAATAGAACTGTTTAAAGTCACGTGAAAATGCATTGTAAAACACAGAGGAGGAGAAAGCAGTGAGGGGAGCTCTCTGTGAATATTCAGCTGTATCATAAGTAACAGGTTTCTTTAGTGCAGCAACCCAACACCAGTTTTATGGGGACACTATGTGTTCTGATAATGATTTGGATAAACTGATCTGTGACATTGAGGAAATCCTGACTACAACCAAAAAAGCAATATTTGACGGAGATGTTGTTCTGCTAAAAGCATAAAATAAGGGTAAGATAAGACAAATTGTTCATGTGTCCTCCCTTACCTCAGGGATAACTGGGCACCTAATCCATTTTCTGTATTTTAGCAGCCTGAGGAAATACAGTCTTTAACCTTATGTTTTATTCCTGGTGCACCGTGTACTCTACAGCTACTTTGACAATAAAATTATAGTTCTGCTTAGATGATGCAGTCTTACAGAAATAGTAATTTTTTCAACTCTTAAACATAAAGGTTACCTCTGGAAGTAGAATTATAGAGGGTGTATATGCTGTTGAAAGATTTTAAAGGAATTGAGATTTTCACTGTGAGAGAGAGAAAGAGACAGGCATTTAGGGATCTTTCCTGCCCCTTTTCTCCTCTCATAATTCTTTCAATTAAGTACAGCCCCAACTGTTATGAACTGTTTTTTCCAAAACCAGGACTTTAAAATGAATTATGTGAGGCTGTTTTTTTCCTGACTTTTCTTGTTTGTTTTCGGGTTTTTTTGTGGTGGTTTCTTTATGGTGTTTTTTTTTTTGGTGGGGGGGTTGAAGAAAAGTGTTATGTTAAAGAAATCAAAATCTTTCATCAATAGAAGAATTCTTTAACAACCATAGTTTTTAGATATAATGGCATAATATATTGTCTATTAAAACCTTTTAAGATGCTGCAGTACGTACATAAAAATCCAAATTTTGATACCTTTAATTTTTCACACGCACACATCATAATCTGTTTGATTTTGCAGTTCAGCAGACTGAGAGCATCCATTCTACCCCCCGGATTAGCAGCTGGGGAACCCAGATTCCAAACATCAGTGTTGTAAATTATTAAAGGAGGGCTGTGTGTGCATTGTGATGGGCTGGCACAATGTGCTTGAAGCCATACATCAACAAGTCCTGTCAAAAGGAGTTATTCATGAGCACTAGGCCAATTTCTGCCTGGAATCCTTATTTCATCTGGAATCCTATGGCAAGAAAAATTATTTCCTCTATTAGGATATCGTTAAACTGGGGGTTTTAGGCTGCATCATTTTTTCTCTGTGTGTGTGGCTGAAAAAAACCTTAAAAGAAAATCTTCTCATGTTGTAACAGTTTTGTTCCAACGTGGATAACAGATAATCATGAATTTCCTGTTGGCTAGTGAGGATTTTTATACCCCCTGTGTTGATTCCCATTTTGGTTTGGATGCTGGCAGTGTGCATGCCAGCTGAGAACTGAGCTCCTGTTCTTAATGTTATTATTCAGATGGGTGTTTTGCTATTTCCAGCATCAGGGTCTGCATTTGTAGTTCCCCTTCTAGGCACCAGTAGCATCCCAGTAACTGAGCACACTGATCTGTGTTTTGACTATTTTCTTTTTTTACATTTATTACCTAAAGAGGCATGAGATATATTTCTTGCAGTTTTAAATTTTTTTCCTGTATTTTTATTAACCCTCTATTTCACAAGCATCTTTTTGCAAAACCTTTACTGTTACACAAAGGGGGAAAAAAAAAAAAACATGAAAGTGCACAGATTCCTGGTTTCTTTTCTCTTGAGAAGCAAACACAATGACCATGATCACAACTGGTGTCGGTGCTGTTCACTGCATTGCAACAAGGCAAAGGCATTAAATGATGATACATGANCACAAAGGGGAAAAAAACCATGAAAGTGCACAGATTCCTGGTTTCTTTTCTCTTGAGAAGCAAACACAATGACCATGATCACAACTGGTGTCGGTGCTGTTCACTGCATTGCAACAAGGCAAAGGCATTAAATGATGATACATGTGCAGCACGTGAATGGGAACTGAGGCAGGGATCAGGATTCCCTTTGCAGGTTGGCATTACAGCCACCAGAACCCCAGCCACTGGTGCCAATAAATACAGTTCAGGGAGGACAGGCCCTGGTGATAAATGCACTCCCAGCTGACTGAGTGGCTCCCTGGGACAGCCCTGCTGCTCACAAGGTCTGATGATAAAGGCAGCTTTGGCACTGTAGGGTAGGTTACTGAATTTTAGGGAATTTTTTCTGTGGTCTATGACAAGGGGAATAAGGCCTTACTCTGCATCCACCTGAGAGCTGCTGCCTCCAGTTATGCCACCTTTTTGTCCTGGGTTTTGGCAGAGGGAGAAAGGGAAGGGAGTTAAGGGGAAAACTCATGCCTAAAAGGGGAGCCAGACTTAAATACCATGTGGCAAATAGAGTAAAAAAAAACCCTTTCAAAGGTTAAAATTATCCAGTACCCTCATGGCATTTTCCTTCACCTGTCCAAAATTTAAGTCCTGGGGTACAAGTTCCAGTGCAGAATTCAGAGAAATTACACTAAAGGCTTGGGAAATGAGGCAGAATTTGCACTAATATAATGACAGTATTCTTTATAAAAAGTTTTGTTTGTTTTATCTGTCCTTATTCTCTTGTGATGTGGCATTCCCTCCCTATAATTCTTAACCATCATTCACTGAAATGATCCTTTACAGTGGGAACTGAAAAATGCACATTAGCGAAGTGAACATGCAGCAGGTTACTTTCTGAAATTAATTATTCAAGGGAATGTGAGGCACAAAACCAGCCTAGTAAAATAATCAGGTAGATGAGCAATTTATTTCCCGGGAGAAGAAGGTTTAAAGTTTGGCTCAAAGAAAGTAAGCTCTTCTCACAGCAGCAAAAAGCAAGAAATGTTACGCTTTCTGCTAATAACTCTCTGAATATAAAAGCAGAAGTTAATGCATGGGAGCTAGTGTACATCACAGAGTGGTTTATTATATGCTTCTTTATTGCTGTAAATTAAAATATAAATGGGGTAGGAACTGAAGTGTAGATGTGACTGTCATTTCCATCTCTGCAAGAAGGGGAATTTCTTCTGGAATGCTTTCACCCTCATTAGAAAACATAGTGTTAAGTGCATATGTTCATATACATGTGTATGATTTTCTGTTGTGGAAGTGTTTGTAAATGACTGAGTCCTTGCACTGTGGGAGGAGAGTCACAAACACCGGTAACAGAGAATACAAATTCCTTCTGATGGAATTGCTCCCTCCGAGGGCCTGCTCCCTGCAGAGGAGCTGTCAGGGCTTTGCTGGAGATGTTTCCTCTCAACATGCAGATGCTCAGACCCATTGTCAGCACAACTTCTGCAGAGGATCAGTAGCCAAAATTACCCCCTTCTTTTGTTTCTGATAGACAACCGAACATAGGTTGAGCTTCCTCTGTGCTTGTGGAGTTCAGCATTTTCCTATGAATGTTATCCTTCCCTGGCAAAGGCTATGAAAAATCCTTTAAATGGGGGATTACAGGGTTTTCCTGCCTTTGCTGTAGAAAGAGTTGGCAGGATTCAGACCCAAAAGACAGGCAATGTGTAAATGTCATGTATTAAGATGAAAGAAGGAAAAAAGCTCTGGATGACAGTGAGAGGGGAACTGGTCTCTTCACAGTAATGCTGGCCTGGATCAGATGAGGTTTGATGTTAAGCAGCACTTGTCTCAGGTTAACAGTGCTGCTCTCTTTGGAAGGATTGACACTTGTTCCTGCTGCTCCCAGACCTGAGCTGTGCTGCTGCTGAGACTCTTGTTCCAGAGTTATCATTGCACAGGCAACAAACAGCACCAAAGTCCCACGAATCCAAACCCTAAGGCAGATAAATTTTTTTCTTCTACTTTTCTAGTTGTGTAAGTGTTTGGGATCACTAAACTGGCCTGATCACCAGTGTGAAGTCCAGCTTAATATATGAAGTTATCTTTTGTGTTCAGTATCAGTGTGGCAGCAGGGAACCAGCCTTGTGACCACGACCACCCAAACCAGATCTCTGCACAGGCAGTGTTGGTCCCTCGTGTGGCATCACACCAGATTGAAAAGTGCTGGGGCAAATGCCAAATCCCGTTGGATGAAATGCCATGAAGGTTTTGCAGGGCTGTGTCATGTTCTGTTTGACAAAATGACATCTAGCAGAACTGGTACCTCAATCAGTTTGTGAGTTGTCCTGTTTAGCCCACGTGCTGAGCAGTACAGACAGCAATGGTAGATGTTGTTACTCCCAGTGAGGTTGCTGGTTACCTGGATGAACTCAGAAAATGTTCCATTTTTAATTTTGTTCTGAAGGAACCTTGAATTTTTTCTTTTTATACAGTTGTATCTTGTGTGAAGTCTAGCAATCCTTTTCTGACTGGAAAGCTGGATTTGCTGAGATTCCAGTATCATATCCTCTCCCCATCTTAGAAGAGTGCCAAATGTGTGAATACATAGGCTCTTATTCCCTGCTATTTTTAGGCAAAATAAATTTTAAAGAACAAAATTCAATGAGATTCATAAACTTCTCTTCAGCTATATTTATTAGCATCACTTTCTGTCTTCCAAACTTAAAATAATACTTTCAAACTGATATCTTGTTGTCCAGACCCATCCGAGACACGACATTGGGAACAAGAAAAACTGAACAGCTTTGGTAAACAAACGTTGCTTTGTGTCTCTATAAAGTGCTCTCTTGCACATGGGATGATTTAAAATAAAAAGTGTGTTCTGGGGCAGCATTTTCTGGGAGGTTTGCACTATGTTGCAACCAGCACTAGGATGGTTCAGCTGCAGAAGGGATCCTTCTCAAAGGGGGAACCTTTAAATGTTAATCATTAGATAATCACATTACTTTACAATGTCTTTCAACCATGATGTAATAGAATATGAAGTTCATGTGGGAAAGGAAGTAGAAAAATGATGACATAATAGTTGGAGTGTTCCAAAGTTGCATGAAAGGACAGAAAAATAGAGGTCAACTCCTGGGAGCAGTGTCTGCTTGAAAAATACTAACAGTTTCATATTTCAAAGGAATTGAAAAAATGGGGAGGGAGATGAAACAGTCAAGATTAAGCCTTAGTTAAATTTGTTCCTCCTTACTGGGATCACATAAGTGAAAATTTGTAGCAAGAGTGCCTTTTCCACCTTTTTAATTGTAATGCTGGAGCAGCATCGATTAGCTCCTCGCAGTTTAAGAGCTGACTTCACACCGAGCCAGCAGTTGCCACGGAATATTTTGTCACTTCACCTGTTGAGAACATTTTAATAAATGTCAGTTGAATCCCACATAAAAAGCCACAATTCAAAGAGGAAAATCAGCAAACAGTGTTTGAAGACTTGTCCTCCTGCATCAGATCAGAGTTTCCATCAGTCTGAGTGTTGTAATTTCATTTCTCTCCCCTGACACAACTTCAGGCAATTCCCTTGGGTCCTGTCACTGTCACCACAGACAAGAGATCAGTGTCTGCCCCTCATGAGGAAGTTGTAAATGCAATGAGGTGTCCCCTCAGTCTCCTCCAGGCTGAACAGACCAAGTGACCTCAGCTCCTCATGTGGCTTCCCCTCAAGGCCTTATAGATATATAGATATGTGTCCTTATAGGAATATACCCTTAGATACAGATTCAGTGTATTTATTTTCCATCTACAGGAGTTCCTCCTTTAGCTGGATAGGTGGGCATCTGCCAGAGAGTCTGATGTTCATTGACACTGCCTGAAGTGCCTGGAAATGTAATAATCATACTTTGTCTAAGATTGTGTTTGTAAGGTGATTGTTCATTCTTTCTGTTCCCATCAGTAAATAATTTCAGTAAAACCTTGCATGCAAAACCTCTTTTTTTGCCTTCTCCCTCTGTCCACCACCCACAATAAAAAAGTAAGACTTCACTATCCATGGCTAACATATAAAATTGAGAGTGACTACCACTTAATGATTTTATGAATGGTTGCTTACCAGTATGATAATTAATTATCACTTTTGTTTTCTAGTGCAAGTAATTATATGTCAGCTTTAACCAGTGCAGTTCCATAGCTACAAGTTGAGAAGCTGTGATGGTTTAAAGGGCAGGGATACCACATCCTTTTCCTGTGACTTATAGATGGAATGTACAGATTTGAATTGCATTTACCTCTCCTTTCCTGGAACAGTTGTCCACATTTATAAACATCCCCATACAACATCTAGAGGCACTGAATATTAAAAACTCAGTGCTGAAAATGTTGGCATCTTACTCCCTAGTGGGGAAAACCTATAAAATATGACCAGGTGCTCTGGGAACAGTGATTTAGATTCCTTCAAGCTTGTGACATAATCACACAGAAAGACGTGGCACTGCCAATGTTTCAGGTATTTAATATCAAATACTCACAAATCTGTTAAAATTGAAATTGCATCCCTAATTATCAGATACATCTCATCAGTTCCTGTCACTCCCAGCACAAATGTGAAAAACTGGCAGAGTAGGAGCACTTTACTGCCCTGTTTACTGATAGGCAGTCTTTATGAATTTACCTCTGGAGAGTAAAAGACTTCTGACTTTTCCAGTGCTACATCAGCTTCTACCTTCTACTGCATACAAATACTATTCCTGATGCTTTATTATGAGGTGAACTGCTTTAGAAGTCACCATCACTTTCATATGGGTAACAGTGCTGAATGATTAAATCCTATTGTCTGCACTTTCTATAAAAATCATTAAAGTGGAAAAGAGCTACCTCCAAATTGAAATTCTGTCTTCAAGGTCATTACCATTTTACTTCTTCTGCCTTGTCGCACACATACTGGTGTATACTCTAATGGTAGGAAAATATATCCAATTTTCAATTAAAAAAACAAAGCAATACAATCTCTGTCAAGTCAGAAAATGGGAAAATATCCATCAGCACATTGCTTTCACAGCCTTTAAGTTTTGTGTCAATGACCCATAAAGCTCTTCTCAAGGATCAGTCTGATTCTGTGTCCTTCAGCAGAATAATCCCAAAACCAGAATGTGAAATGCAGGGAGGCATATGTTACTTTAAGCTCTAATTGTTCACCTGTTCCTTATTCTCGTTACTGATCTGAGTGCTGATTATAGTGATACCAATGAGATTTTAATAGTTTTGGTGGGTAATATCTGATTCAGCACTTAAATGGAAATGATCCCATGTATTAGCTGGCATGCACCAGCAGCTGGTTTCTTCTAGTATTAAATATGGATTTAATAAAGTAAAGAAAAATAAAACAATCCAATGCCATGACACACCAACTCTCTTTCTGCAGAAAGTTGCTGGAGCATGTTCAGTGGAATTGGTCTGTCTGAGGTGAGAAATACCCTTTGTCAGTCTGGCAGGGTAATCAGTCAAGACCTGAAGTGTCCTGTGCAGATGCTCAGTACCACAGCACTGCCTGAATATAATTAGATAAACCATATACCCACTTTGCTTGTACCTAACAGAACAGCCTGAGAGAACTCACTCTCACAAGGTCTTTATCATCTTGTTCTGTCTCTTAAAATCAAAGAATATAGAGGAGAAGCTGAACTATACAGCTGGTAATACAAAATTAAAAAAAAAAAAAGGAAAAGTAAGGCCCTCTTTAAATTTATCTCAAGACTTAATTTTTATATATGCTCACATTCAAATGAAATAAAATTCTATATGTTTGCTAAGGTCAATGCTCTCAGCAAAGGAAAATTCTGACCTAGTATCTCAACAGGCATGAAAGAAAGCATAATCCTCGGAGTGACTTACAACTGTTGTAAAAGCTGAGTAATTGGTGAATAGCAAATGGTGACAGAGTGCATTGAGGATGTGCTTAAGATCTCTGAAAAATCTGAGAAAATAAAACCCAGAATTATTGCGGGTGTGACTCTCCTGCCTTACCATGACTCTTTATTTTTCAAATAACTGTCTCCAGTAGTTCAAACTCTTCCTGTAAATGACAAAATGCCCTCACCTGCATGGTTACATGCTTGAAAAATGATCCACAAAATGATGCAAAGCCTCCTGAAACATTTGTAGTAGGGTCCTTTCAAACATGCACAGTTTGACCAACCTTTCCTCCACCAAAGTTCTTGGGAATTTTGCCATGATTTCAACAGCAAAGGTCTTGTACTTCCTGTCAAAATGAAGGAGAATCAGACTGGTGCTGATAACTCAGAAATACTCCAGTTGTGAATTCATAGGCACTTCCTCACAGCTGAGTTTCTAATCATTAAATGGAATTCATGGCCCCTATTGGCCAGTGTATGGAGCTGATGGTCCAGAGTGATTGTTCCATCCTGTGCCCAATTCCTCCTCACATTCCTGAGCCCCCTTGGGCAGGATCAGGTCATGAACTCTGGAGAAGGTGAATTCTTCCTTTAATCCCGTCCATTTTGCCTCGCATATCATGGTTACAGTAAGGAAATACATGTTTTCTCATACTCAAAAAGTCTATAATATCTTCTCCAATCAACACAGTTTGTCTCTCACTATCAGTTGTTGTGAGTTTAATCATCTGGAATGGACTTAGTGTTGTGAGGAATGTTTGAATTTAAATCACTCCACAGACATCTCTATGAGTAGTATGACAGCAGGAAAGATAATTTCACCTCCAGCTGTGTTGGTTCCCCTAATCTGCCCAAAAACCCAATAATGCTGATGTGCCCCACAGAGATACTCTTTGGCTTGCAAGAATAAGTTTTTAGAAGATTTATTGTGTACAGATTTCATGAGACAGTAACTAGACTGGTAGTTGAGTGGTATATTATTTATTCTTATTGAATTTCAATCTCAGGTAGCACAAGCATGTGAGAAAACAGAACCTGACTCTATAATACAGATTCTTAAACTTCAGCATTTGATTCAAACTAAAGTGATTATTTCCAATGGGCTACATTTTGGTGTGTGTTTGTCTGGATTTTTGTTTGTTTGTTTGTTTTGTTGGGGTTTTTTTGTTTGTTTGTTTGGTTTTTTTTTTTGTGAGTGGTTCATTCATTTCTCTTGTGAGTGGGTTTCAACATTTGTTTGATGGAATGTGGAGATGGTTGGGTTGAGGTGATTTTTCATATTTGGATTTCTCCTGTAAGGCATGTTACTTTTGATATTCTATGAAAAAAAAGGTACACAGCAAATCTGCTGCAATGACTTTCAAACACTCAAAATGTAGCAAGGCCTCATAACCATTTTAACCAGCTGGTTATTTAAAATGCCATTTCACATGCAGCTACCACAGTTAAAACAGAGTTGAACAGGGTTATTTCTGGAGTGCTTGCAGAGCAGCTGAGATCACACCTGGCCCAGTCTGCAGAGGAGTCTAAATATTCCCAGACATCGACCAGCTGTGGCTTCTTCCTGCATTATGGCTTTTTACAGGTCTGCTGCTCATAGAGGGACCTGTTTCTGCTTAAATCAAGGCCTGACTTACCTGTTGACAGTATTGAATTGGGACCATTATGATCTTCACAAAATGCTTGAGTTCTTTGAAATCTGTGCACATGGAAGGATTTTTTTCCTTTTTTTTTTTTTTTTTTCCAGACGAGTATATTGGTACTTGTTTATTGTCAGATTTATCCTGGGATTTTTACCGTCTCCCTTCCCAACTGCATACTATTATCACCTCTTTATGCTAATGCTCTCCCTGGCTGCCTGTGTTATCACCCCTCCATTTATCTCCTCACCCTGTGTGATCTACGGTGCTCATTAGCTTCCTATTCTCAGATCACTTTTTGCCTCCTCAGCATGCCAGATGACCCTTTTATCACCCAGCTATGTTTCACAATCATAGATAATGCTTCATACTTCCTTGCTATTCCTTAGCTTTTATTTTTGTGCTGCTTATTACCTCTTGCCATTCATTTCTCCCCAACGAGGCTTGTTTTAATGCTCACCCAATTACACCAGGTTTTTTGCTTAGTACAGTATTAGTTGTCTTCATTGCCTGGGTAGTACTTTATTGATTTCCATGGTTCAATATATCAGAGTATATCATTCCTAGCAAATTTCTTTCTCCATCAAGTTTATTTTCTCCACCCTCTTCCCAGTTTCCTCTTCAGACCAGACTTCATATTCATGAGGCCAACAGTCCATTAACTGCTTAACTCATTGATTCTTGCACCTTACAGAGTGCTTCATCCATAACCTTACACATTCTGCCTGAATTCAGCCAACTTGTAATTCCTGCTCCGGATATGGCTACTTAGAGCACTTCTTTAATGTGTATTTTAGACAATTTATATGCCTCACTTGATACTTCTGCAGCCACCACATAAAATGTTTTCAGCTCATTGGCTCCAAGATACTTAAACCTGTATTTCCCAAAGCTCCTTTCAGGTTTTATGATTGCTCATGTTAAATACTAAATTTTTTAAAAAGAGGAGAGTTGTTGTTGTTGTTTAATGCTAAAGATCTTTTCATTAACAACATGACTTTGAGGAGCTGGGAGACTTGTAGACTGTTATATATGAGTCCTTTTCAAAAAGAAATCTTCCTTGGTTCTGTGTGAACCCCCTTCAGTCTTGTGGGGCTTTTGATAAGGTAACTGCTCAGATACCAATAAATTTAATCTTCCATATAAAGTTCCAACTGTCATGTACAAAAAAAGTCTGGATATTGCACAAAAAACCGTAACCTATAGGATAGGATGAGAGAATAAATGGAAAAGAAGGTAAATTAAAGATATTTTTGGATAAGTAGATCAGTTACTGAGCCATTAAGTTTACATACTTTGTGGGTATAGAACTACAAAAAACAATCCCAGGAACGAATAGTGTGGCTTTAGTTTTCCTGTTATTTTAAAATGTTCCCAAAGTAGTTGAAGTTCTCCCAATTCTGGATTATTCAGGAATGTACTAATTGCCACAAATTCCTCTTGGGAGCTTATCTTTGTAGAGCTACCCTAAAATATCTTTTGAATCTCTTTATTTTAAAAGTTCTTCTATGTTTGATCAACCTCCTGGGTTTGGCTAACTGCCGTGATTATAGAAAGGACATGGTTGAGCCAATTCATAATTTTGCTGAAGAAATGAATAAGTTCTGCAGTAAAAGAGAGTCCAGCAGTGGAAAAAAGTATTGACTGAATGGCTCCAAATTGAAGATAATTCCTTTCAATTTCAAATTTTTGACTCTGTGCACACACTAACAGTCCAGTCACAAATTGATTTCAGTATGTCTCATTCCT
This sequence comes from Daphoenositta chrysoptera, assembly GCA_013397915.1. NCBI lineage: Eukaryota > Metazoa > Chordata > Aves > Passeriformes > Daphoenositta > Daphoenositta chrysoptera. The sequence goes on from VZRO01006720.1 coordinate 139,878, forward strand.
CTCACAAAGTACAGTCAGAATAGACTGAAAATTTTTGCTACAAAACATATATGAGGCTAAATCCTGCATAGTTAGGGCTGGACTATGTGGTTGTAGATATTTTTATAGTGTCCTATATTCTCTACTGTTCTTTATCCGGAGGCAGACCAACAGGGGTCAAGAGGACGGCACAGAAGTTTAATAGTCATTTGTTCTTCTTCCCTTCCTGTCAGACAGGTGACAGGTGGGGTTTTCTGATCCTCTTCATCATTAGTCACCTGGAATATGTTGCAGTTTTCTAAGAAAGAAGCATTTGATTCTGTGATTGTGATTATTAGGAAGAGAAGTTTTAAAAATTTTGGTTCCTCAAAGGGGATAAACAGTTTGAGGAGCTTGTTTTGATGTCAGCATTGAAGCATAGAGGACTGCAGAGAGCAGTTGCAATCCGGAGGTGTATTACCACTGGGGAGGCAAGAATCAGAATCTTTCAAAATTTTATAAATATTGCACTGACTTTGTGCTTAGAAGCATTCTTATAGGATGCATTTACAGGTTGCCCTCAGTGGTAGAGACCAGCCTAACCTTGAGGCAATTTTAGTCCCAAGTTAGACCCTTGCCCTGGAGACTTCTATTTCAGGGTAACAGGGATGTAAATTAAACCTGGTTTTGAAATTGGCAGTATTTTTTATCATCCAAGGAGGCAACCCCCTACATCTGAAGCAAACAGCTAAATCATCTTTAGTTGTTTCTCTTATTGCTGCCATGAGATGATCTCCCAGCCATTGTAGGTGACCTGTTGAGTATTGCTGTCCAAAGGAAGGATAAAAGCAAACCTCGTGTCCTTCAGGTACTGACTGCTGTCCCCATCAGAGATGTCATGAAAGAGCTGTCGTGCTACACCAGAACTTTACTAATTTCTTCCTGGAAGGACAAACCTGTGCAGAGAAGATGCACTCACATGTGCAGAGAAGATGCACTCACATGTGCATCGCTCTCTATTGCAGTGGAAACTTGAGGTGTTTCCTTCCCTCACCCACCTGGTGATGAGTAGCAGCAGTGCAGTCTGGTCAGGAAGCTGACTGCAAAACTCAAAATCTGACATAGATGTGTTACCAACTTCTTATGCATTTCCCTATGCAGAGAAAATAAAAGAGAGGGCATCTGCTGCTGTAAATCTGTGATTTTCCCATCAGCCACAGTCTTTCTGAAATTAAAGGTGAAAGTTGCTGAAGGGAGGTGCTTTGCATAAATTGGGTTTTCTTTTCCCCCTTGAAATAAATGCAGGTCATGGTTAATGAAGTGTATATTTGTATATGGCTGAAAATCACTGCAAATTCCTGTTTCACTCGTACATATTATTTGATTTCTCACATTAGCCATGGATTAGTAAGTACCTGTGGGAGTGCTCTAGTAGACAAAGGTTCATAAATCAAAACAGAAATTCAAATGCGTTTCGATCCCTGTTGTTTCTCCCAGTACATACATATATTTCCTTGAGAAGTGTCACACGTACAACAGCATTAAAGAATTTCAGTTAATGTTACATATTTGAGCATTAAACGTGTGAATAACAGGTCTAGTTCTTATCACCATGTAAAATATAGAGAGGATCAGATTGAAACAAATGGAAATTGATCTTGACAGAAACTTATTTTTTATACAGCTAGTTGTAATAAAGACAACTTTTTATTGGAAGGGGTCTGTGGAATAATTCACAGGCTACTGAACAGGTCATGCAGTATTAGAACCTGCTCCAGCTTTGCTCTCATACTCTTATTGACTATTCAATATTGTTGAATATTGTTATTCATAGATGCTGAGACTCACAGCTCAGCTAGAGGACATGTAGCTGTATTACAGACCTGTAGAGCTCTGACAGCATAGGTCAAGGGAGTGGGGAAAAAAGCAGCTTATTCATGTGCCATTCAGCCTTTAACCTCCTTTGAACTTTCTAACTTAGAGATCAGCATTTTGTACCTGTTGTTGTGCTGATCTTATTGATAAAAATCAATTCTCTGGGCGTGGAGAGATGCTGGAGCTCGTTGTCTCAGCTGTGGCAATGTTCTCAGACCTGGGGGCAAATGAACAGCTTCCTGCTGCATCAGCACCACCATCAAAAGCAGAGAATATAGAGTTACTCGCTTCCAAGCACTCTGACATGAAGATGAATTGCCTCTCTGCCAAAGGCTTCTCAAAATGATGTTGAGACTCCAGCCAACCTGTGCCATTTGAATGTTTTCCGTCTTTTTGTTCTGCTGACTTTCCTAAACCTTTTCTTTCCCCCAAGTTATAACACTGGTGACCCTGTTGTACATGGAGGTTGTACAATGCATGTTGTACACAAGATAAATCCTTTTGGTATGTGACAAAGATAGTGTAGAACAACACCCAAATGGAGTGGAATTTTTCCAGTGTGCTCTTCTGAATTTTAACTCTGCTCCCATGGAAGCACAGGAAACATTTGCCTTTAGCATTAGAGAGATGAGAACAGATGAAAACAAGTGAGTTGTTTTAATAATTAGGCAGCTGATTTTTCCAAGTGTTCTAAATTCAGTTTAGACTGCTGTGTGGAAGGAAAGAAAATATATGAATAACCATAAAGCTTAAGGAAAGGTGCCCATCAAAAAAATCAAAAGCTAAGCTTGCATGAATACATCCTACAAGCCAAGTTTTTAAAGTATAACATTGTGCAATGGTTCAACACATGTGCATAAAATTATACCACTTCATCATGCCCATGTTTTTTTAATTAAAGAAATCAGAGCTGTAGTTGAAAAGTCTATAGCACAACTAAACACATGCAAATTAGGTTCCTGTATGCCATATAGTGCATATTGGACCTTTGCACAAGAGGTGATACATACAACATCCCAGGGGTGTAGGGAAATGTTTTTATCCCTTTTCTACAGAAAACTGCCTGAGGTGTGGAACAACCAAGGGCCAACTCTGGAGTGCTCTAAAGTTTGGACAGAAAGTCCAAACCTGCAGACTGGGTACGTTTAGCTTCAAACAGGTTTTCTATTTCCTAGACCTGAAAATTCAAATAACTGATAAAGGTTTTCTGTTTGTTTCCAAAACTGCCTGTCCTGAGAATTGAGTTGAGCCTCACCAGATTTCCAGGTGAGATGGCACCTCAGTCCTGAGAGGTACTGGCACAGCTTTACACAGCATGACAGCAAACTCTTTATAAAAAGGAAACCTGTCTTGGCAGCCATCTCTGAGACAGAAAAACAAAAAAAGTCTCCCAGTGTGCTTTGTATTTCCTGTTGGTTATTTCTAGCTGACTTTTGCAACTGCTAGAATATTTTTTTATTCTTGTTTCTGAGGGGACTAATTCTCCTCATACAATTTTTAGAAACATGGCCCTGCAGCCTCCTTTCTTAGTTACCTCTTTCACCTGGAACCAAACCACTGAAATGTAGATATCAATGCACGTGACAGATGGAAAGTCAATCTAAGCCCATGAGACAGGAGCAATCTGTGGCAAAGGAGGAAGGTGAGCTCTAGTAATTTCTCCTTGCCTGTCCTCTTTCTTGTCTTCTCCATGCTAGGAAGGCTTCTGAACATGTTTCATCCAGGTAAGCAGGAACTTTCTTCAATGCCTGATATCAAACTGACATTTTTCAGCTTACAGGCAGATCAGTGCAGCAGAGCCATGCAGTATGCAGATGGATTTAGAAATAGAAATGTGGCCGTGTTTCACAAAAGTGCAGCAGATGCAAGTATATGTTGCTTCCTGTAAATTTCCCCAGTACCATTGTGCTCTGGGAAGTTGATCACATATAACTCTTTAAAATAAACCTCCTTATCCTTCCTCTGACAAGCTTGATTTGTGTTTCAGAAAGAGGATTTACCCACTGTTATTCATTCACATCAGCTCGCAGCCATCAGGTGGCAAAGGGCTTCTGAGCACGATTGACCCAGACGTGCTTTGCACTGACAGCTCCAGGTTAAAATCTTCTTATCCTACTCACAATCCCCCTCCATTACTGGGACTGTTTGCAGTGCAATCAGCAGGAATTAACTAATACCTGCTCAGGCGCCCCGGGCACACACACAGAACAAAAGGAATTGGGGAGTGAGCTCACACACGGATGAAAATACCCGGGATCTTGTTGACACTGCTCACTTGTCTGACCCTTGAAGCTAACAGGCGTTCAGTCTCACTGGGACTTAAAATCGACACTGAATGGGATTCCCCGTGAGCTTTACGTTCCGAGGCAGGTAACCAGATGATACGCTCACTCTGTGTCTGGTAAACCCATTTCCACACCACATTAGGAATTTATCAAAGCAAGTCGAATCACTTCTCTACAAAAATGAAGGAATCTTGAGAGAATTTTGTGTCTGCTCCTTTAGTTCTCCTTCTGTCTCTCGTTAGGATTTATAATTTGGCAGAGTATTGCCTTGAACTGATATTCACAATTCCCAATGTGACTTCATCCATCGTAAAAAAAAATATATATATTTCCTTTTTTTTTTTCTTTGAAACAATGACTATGGAATCACTGTACTATAGAGCTCAAGTAAATTGAAGCACTAAATTGCCATATATGTAATTCACAGCTATATGTCACATCTCTGCAAACTAATCTCAAACTACCCTCAGATCATTGTCAGCAACAGAACTTTATGACTACATTTTCTTCTGAAAGCAGCTCTATTCTGTATTATAGGAAATGGTGACAAAGTAAGATTTATGATTCATATCTTAATAGATTTTCAGCTTTTTCAAAGTCTTGTAAATTACATTACTTTATTGTAGTAATTTCAGAAAGAAAAGAAAGGTAACCTACACATGGGTTAGTGAATGTGCTTATTTAAAGCAGGGTTTACCAGCTTTTACTGCAATTTCAAATACTTGGCTGTTTCCATAGTATTTTGCTGGCTACAAAATTCCCATGTTCATTTTAAGTATGGCTGTAAATCTTGCTTGGAAAAGGTGTTCCACCATTTCTTAATTTTCAGAATTTTCCAGAGAATGAGCAAATATTTCAAGGAATGTTTGGTTGATTTGTTTTTTCTGTGTGTGTGAGAGCACGTTTGTGTGTGAAGCTGTATGTTTCGTTTTGCTTTGTTTGTTTTGTTTTGTTTTGTGGCAAACAGTCTTGTCAGACTAGACAAGAAGGAATTCCATCATCGAGTCACTCATAGTGACTGACAGAGGGCAGGTACAGATCAGAAATTGTTCCCTGTGAGGGTGGGGAGGCCCTGGCACAGGGTGTCCAGAGAAGTTGTGGCTGCCCCTGGATCCGGGGAAGTGTCCAAGGCCAGGTTGGACAGGGCTTGGAGCAGCCTGGGACAGTGGAAGGTGTCCCTGCCCATGGCAGGGTTTGGAAAAAGATGGACTTCAAGGTCCCTTCCAACCCAAACCATTCTGTGATTCTATGAACAGTAAAATTGTCAAAACCAATGCAAGTATCCTCCAAATCTCCAGCAGAGTAGCCACATTTTCTCATTCCACTGTGGAAGGAAGAAGGGGATTAAAAGGACAGATGGAAGATTGGGAAGGAAATAGGGAAGAGCCTTACAAGATAAGGCTTGTAGATCCCAACACTGCAACGAACCCTTCAGATTTTGCATTGTTTCACCTCATCCTGCCCTGCCCCAGTGGTGTCTTCCATTCCACACATTCAATTTTCCTTAGTGTTTTGGGGTTTTTTTGTAAGAATCTGAAATTGCTGCACAAGAAGTGCTGTGTTAGCATTGCTGTCCTGAGGAAGTTCTTATTCCACCTGATGCTTGATGATATTTCACAAGGAGTTTCTAAACAGTTAATACATAATTAATAGATTAGAGAAGTTTGCTGAATGAATTACTGCAATCTCAGCAGGAGATGCATGCACTCTGGATTGTGCTCCATAGCAATTAAGGGTTATTCTATGTTAGAGAAGGCTATTCTCTAATTAAACCTATATCAATGATATGAAATTATAAAATATGCATGAGTACATTACAATGTGTGTATTACACAGTTGTTTGGGCTGTGGTAGGGTTTCTGTTACAGAAGTAGAGGGTGCTGACAGGAGCACTTTGTGGCCAGGAGATGATCAGCACTGCTTTGAAATGCTCTGAAACATAGGGCCTTCATTCCTTCATCTTTTTATTCCTTTTTCCCCCCTGGCTTTGACAATCTGGCCCCTGCTTCAGGCAAAGATCAGGTTTATGGCAGAAGCAAATGCTGTATTACAAACTGCTGGAAGGTTTGCCTTTTCTATCCTAGAGCATCAAATCAGACTCTTTCAGTTATTCTAAATCCTTACAGTTTCAAAATCTGTTCACACTTACTACTTTTCTTCAGCTTTAAGCTATGTTTTACCCATTTTCTTCTTTCAAGCTATATATATATATGTGTGTGTGTGTGTGTGTGTATATATATATATAGGCCTTTTAAATTATTTTTTATTCTATACCTTGTCTTCTTGTCTTGGTGGCTTTGTTTTGTGGCTTAAACCTTCTCAGTGACCTTCCTTCATAACTCAGATTTTTCTGAAAAGGCTGATTTGTCATTGGTAGAAAGAAAACATGCTCATTCCTCAGCATTTAAAACAGCAAATCTAGAGGATGACCATGATTTTGAGTTGGCAATGCTGCTGAGTACCTCCTTTATGCACTATTACTCAACTGGCAAACATTGCATGACTGGAAGTGATTGAGAAGTAAAAATTACATTGCAGAGCACAATTGTTCATTTCTTCTTTCAACATTGCTTGTACAGACACGAGATCTTGAAAACTGCAGAAGCTACAAAGTTTATTGCAGTGGAGTCTGCCTGCCCTTAATGATCATCTTGAAGGAGGGAGATCCCACAGCCTCCGTCACATAGTTGGATATCTCACAAAATATTCATCCTTACCTAGTGACTGCTACATGTGAGGTCTTTAAATATGTCTAAACATCAGAAAATAAACAATAATTGTTTTCATTAAATGTTACTGATTTCCTATAATTCTCCAATATTTTCTTTCTAATACCCTGTAAGGGAGTCCTTCAAATTAATGTATTTCAAGCACATCATTCATTATTGTAAGCACTTTTTTCAGATCTGAATTTAGTTCTGATTTATCCTGTCTGCTGTTTGTTTTCTTTGTTGCCCAGGATATTGCCTGTACAAGTAAATGTGTCAATGTACTTCCTTGCAGAAAAGCTGTGATGAGATGCTAAAAATGTCCTTTCCAGACTGTTAGACACACTAGCATTGCATATATTGTGATTTTTTTCCTTTCACAATTAATGAGCAAGCTATTCTTCCTTTTGTATGTAATGTAGATAACAGGGTACTTCTTATTAAACTTTTCTTTTCCTGTGGAGAAGCCTCTATGTGTGCTTTGAATTTGGAAAAGATCCTGCCTTTCAAAAGCTGCTGCACTTTTTTCGTTGGCAGCAAAATTGGCCTCAATTTTAAGCCTCTTCTCTGCAAAATAGGTTAAGATTTTCTTTACATCCAAATGCTCTGTTCCTGGAGGAGACCAGGCATTGTTGTGCATTACCTCGGCTAGTTAGCTGACATCAACTCTGTCACCTTTCCTGATCTCCTGGCTTTAAATCCAGCAGGGTTAAGAAACCTCTTCCCTCCCTTAAGGATCTACCTCTGAGAACATATCTCAATGTAGGCACACACATTTTTTTAGAAATGGGTTCTATTGTCAAGCACAGGGTGAGTTTCTTAAGTTTTCTTATTTATTATCTTTTCCTGTTTCTTACACACTCCTTCAACCTGAAGTTTTTATACTCAGACTCTTCCAGTAAACATTTAGTTATCTCTCTCTGTCTTTACATAACTTTCTTCCATCTCATAATTCTTACTTACTGCTCTCAAAAGCTGCATCCTGGATTGGAGATTCAGTGTTTGAGATGAGGAAAATGAAGCCTTATTTCATGGAAAATAAGTTGGGGTTTTCTTTGGTTGGTTGTTTTGGGTTTTTTTCCTAATTTAATTCCATCTGGCCAGTACAGACTGAAGATTAAACTCAGGCTTTAATGCTGGGTTTCTGCTCTGTACAGCAGAGCTATAAATAATGGAACAAACAAGACACAGGGAGGGAAAAAAATCTTTCCAGTATTTTTGTAGATACATCATTATAATTTTTTTCTGCATAAAGAAGTATAATTAATAAAATTTTAGCAAAGAGAAACTTGAAGGAAATCCAGAACTTGTTGAGTTCTGTGCTAGGGAGAAAAGAAGGGAAGGAAAGGAAGAAGAGGGAAAAGAAAAAGAACATACCCTCATGTCAGTCAGTCCATCTAACCTGTAACCAATATCTAATAACTAATACCTGTATCTAACCCATCCTTCTGTAAAACCTCCAGATCTGGGGGCTTGGATTCTGCAGGTTTGGCTCCAGTCACCGTGTCCTGGAGCAGAGACCACTCCGAGCTGCTGCTCCTCCAGCCTGCGGCTCCTTCCCTAGGCTGGTGCAGCAACAGGGAGGCCCAGAAAGAAATCATTCACAGAGAATTTCCTTCAAGGACCCTCCATCACAAAGAGGCAGTTTTTGTAGTGTTATCAAGTGTTTGAAAGCCAAATACAAAATTCCGACAGCCTTACAAATTCCAGCTTACTCCAATGACCTTAAAGTCACTCCTAAACCACTTCATGCACATGTGTGAACTTGAATCCCTCTTAACAGACTGTTAATGTTGTTAACAGTTTCAACTAATTACAGGAAAACATTGCCCTTCAGCACCATCATCTTAAAACATCATTTTACTGTAGATAAAAAAAAATCCAATGTTAAAAATAAAAATCTAAGAAGATTGCAACTAAGAATTGAGCCCACAAGAGCAACTTTCCTCTTTTTTTACTGCTCTGCTTAAACACTTGGGATTCCAAGCCAAACAGATGCAGGCAAAGATGTAACTTCTTAACTTGGACTTATCTTTTTACATGCCAACACTGTTGTCCCCATACTCTGTGCTAGTATAATGTGAGTACACATAAGACAGAGAATAATCCCTCATTACAAAATTGCCTTTTTTGAAAAACATAAGTTTGGTCTTGATCTATTTCTAGAAAAAGCAGTGTTTTCATGCAGTATATTTTCTAATTTACCAGCTAGGGTAAGTTTCAGTCAGAGTGTTTGGTGGAATTTTGTTGTCTATTAGCTCACTTGCTCTCTCTGCTGTACTGAGGAGAAGCTGTGTGAACAATTTGTTAGGTGAAATTAAACACCAGTCAGAAAGTTTTGTCTGTAGAGGCACTCGAAAGGTGAACAGCTGTCATTTAATTTTGTATTTTGTAGTCCATTTCACTTGGATTAGTGTCCATCTCTTTTGGGACTGCTGCCTTCAGGATCTCAGAAGGCATCGTAGCGATTCTCCACTCAGTCCAGAACCCAAAACTATCACTGAGCTAAGCAAAACATTAATGGCATAAGTGGTCTAACTGAAAAGAGCTTGGTGGTTTGCACAACCTCATCCTAAAGCATTTTTGTTTCTGTCCACTGGAGCATGTGAAGTTCAGATGGAGCTGGATTGAACTGTAACATCTGTTCTGACACCACCTGTTCTTGCCACTACCCCCACACTGTCCTCTCCGAGACCATAAAAACATATCACACCATCCAGACTGTTCTGCATTACTTACACTTTTCCAGAATATGTTTATTTCTGTTTGTTTGGTTTTTTTTCCACGTTGTTCCTCTGCATACAATTTTTAAATGTCCAATTGTGTATTATGATACTTTACTTAAGGGCTTTATCTTGTAATCCCGAAAAAAACCTTTAAATTTATCGTCTGTTTAAGAGGACTGATAAAGAGACAATAGAGAGCAACATTTTATTCTCTCCTCTTCTGCAGAGTTGCTCCCTGGTCGTGGCCCTCTCATTTGTGTTGCTCATAACTGTCTGAAACTGGTCATCCGAATATGAGTCTGTTTTTAATGCTTTTTGTCTCTCCTACTGGAAGGGCAATAAAGAGATATGGAGCAGGCTAAAAAGTACTGGCTATTGACTATTTTAAATATGAATATCCACAGAAGATTGTATTCATTTAATAGCACTATTGCTGCCGTGGCAGCAATAAAGGCTATTTAAGACTTTTCTAGGTGGTGATTTTGTTTGTTCATCCCTTCACTTTGCTTCAGAATAGCAGTGTTTTCCCCCCTCAACCCATTTTGCAAGAGCTATTAAATAGCTGCAAGCATATTCCAGCAGAATCCCTGATGCTTTGATTTTTATGTCCTTGATTTATCCTTTAGAATTCCCTGAGACCACTGGGATGTGACGAATAATTTATATTTTTGTTTTTATCCCTGTTAATGAGTTTGTGTCATTGAGTAAAACTAATGGTAAATTTTTGCCTTTTGTTATCTTCTTCCATCAAGTCTACCTGCTAAATGTGGTTATGAGTTTAATCATGTGAGAAGAGAAACAAAGAGAAATATATGTATGTGTGTATAAATATACATATATATATATATATATGAATAAACTAAACAGACTCATCTGATTCTGTTCCTGCAAGTCTGGATTCAGTTTGGGAGTGACCTTTTTGCTGTCTAGATCCAAAAGCATGGATGCTCATTAGTCTGGATTCATGATACTTTCAAAATTCATCTCCCAGTTCTAAGGTTTGGACTTGTCAATTTTTTAGCTCAGATTTCAGCCTTTTTGCTTCCTTTGAAGACATAGATTAAAGTAAATCCTAGGCTTTGAAGATGGAGTAAAGCCTGTAATGCTGTTATACTATTTCTCATTTATAGATGTTGGTCAATTGCTTGCCAGTACTTATATTTGTTTGGATTTCCTGTGACGAAATTTATTTCTTAATTAAGGTCATTTTCTTCTACTGGAAGGGCAAAAAGGGGCACTGTGTGTTACTCCATGACTTCACACACCTCTGTGCATCTTTTTTACAGTTGTAATATGAAGGTAGAAAACTTCTGTTCTCAGCTTTTGTGGTTTCTGTAAAGATGTAGAATGATCAGAGTAGAAGTCAGCAACTCAGACCCATACTGAGTTAACCATGATATGGATATTAATCCTTACAAAAGCTCAGAATTTTCTGTTTGGCTCCTCAGGGACAACTTTTATCAAAACAAAAGCCATGTTGGTATAGCTTGAGATGAATATTCTATTAACAATAGATATATTCTGCCTTCCTTAGCTCCCTGCATAATAAATGGAGATGCACTTACCCTGTTCAACATCATTTGTGTTTGCAAGCAGTTCAAATATTCATCTTGCTTTGGTTTGCTAGAAGTGGTGAGAGGAATAGTCAGTATCCAAATTGACTGTGAGCTTTTCTACCCCTTTTCCCATTGTCTGTGAGACACCCACTTAACTGCCACTGCAGATGGGACTGAAATGTCTGATACTCAATAATAAAACCTCTGGTCTTGTTTGCATCTTGGATTAAATCAGCCCCAGCAAGTAATGCTGGGATCTGACTAAAAGCGTTGCTCAAGTGCAGAGGAAATAGCTTTTTGCTGGCATTATTTACCTCACTTAGGGGGGGAAATGATGTTGCAGAGAAGCAAAGAGTGGGTCTAGACTGGCTGAAACCCCTGGGAGAAGACAAGAGATGGGCTTAAAGAATTTCTTACTCTCTTTTTGGCCCCCAGGGCACAGATGGATGCCATTGTTGTGTGACAGCCACATGAACAGGTACACAGCCATTCTTTGACTTCTCGGGTTGGTTTTATCCCTGCTGATTTTCATCATTACTGTCTTACTGTCCTTTGCAGATTGCAGGCAGGAGGCAGAAGGAAAACGTGGGATGTTTTTCTCCAAGAGAAATGAGATAGTCATGTAAGAAGTCTTAGAGGAATGAAGTTAAACTTTGAGGTAAAGAAGTCCATCAAACAGATCTCAGGAACCCAAATGTTTGGTCTCATTTCTATATACCCAAGCAATGATTTTAAATTAAAACATCAATTCACTTTATCTCATTTTTTTTCTTGGAAGGTACCATGTCCACGTAAAATTAGGGGGAATTCACTTTTTAGTTCAGGGAATGCTGGAGTAGTTTCACAAATCTAAGTAGTTTTGATGTTTGACTTACTCAGAGACTTAAATTCCTTTGGCACTGGACTTTTTATTTTGTCTTTTCTCCTACTTTTATGTGGACCAGCTGCCCTTAAACCAATCAAGGCAGACTGGCCCTTGGTGTGTGCCACAGGGAAGGAAGTGGCAGATGAATAGAGCTCTTTGTTTAATGCATGGTTTCTTGTTTAGCTCGGGCATATAGGCCCAAACCTGCAAACCAGAGAGTAAATCAGGGAATTCTTTAAATAGGTTAAAAAGCTGCCTGAAAGGAGGGAAAATGCTCTGAGTACTTTCATTGTTCCTGCCTCCATTTGCAATCTAATGCCTAGTACTTAAATCTGTCTTAATTAGCATGTTTCCATTGAGGTGGAGAATGCTTTTCATCTGTATTTTGTTAATCACATCATCATTAACTATTATAAAGATGTTTGCCTCGAACACATCCGTGGGGCTTTTTCGTCCTAAAGGGGCTTGTTTCCCTTACCCTTAGTGAGCAAACCACTAAGTGTGGAAGAATTAACAACTAGAAAATTTATTTGGGATGAACTGTTATCTCTTTAAAAAACTTTTAAGCCTTTTGCGTGCTGACAAGAGACCAAGAATTAGGAAGCAGTTTGATAAACAAACATGGCCAATGGAAAAAGCAAACAAACCAAAATTAATAAACCAAATTAATAGATTATTAAGCCAGTTAGAGCCATTGTGACATCCTGCATAAAATTGGCCATAAGACTTCTCCTGGAATAACTCCTTTGTCTTGGCAATTAGCTAAGACTGAATTTGGCAATTATTTTATATTTGTGTATTCAGTCTTATTTTAAAAATTATTTGAATGAATGGAGAATACCCCATAGGACTTACCAAGCTTTTCAGATTTTTACTATTAAATTATCTTCCCTATTAAAAACACAGATTTTATCTGTCACCTACATGAAATTAGCTACAACTTTCATTCATTAAACCTTGTCATTAAGGAAATGCCTTAAAAAGGATTTCAAGAGGCTTTCTGATCCATCCTTCAGCTTCTTGGCAGAAACAAACCCCAGAAGTTTTCCTTGCCTCAGGGCAGGATCGACTCTATCTAAAGCATTCTTAACTAGAGTTTGTCTAAACTGTTCTTGAAAGGCACAAATGATTCTGTGATGCATAATCTCCCCAGTAAATCTATGCCAGTGCTTTACTTATCTTCAGAAAGCTGTTCCCTGAGGCCTAACTGAAGTCTCTATTTCAGAAATATAAGCCTCTTATTGCTTGTTCTATCCATTGTGAAGAAGGAAAACAGATTAGTCCTTTTTTTTCTTCCAGCTGTCTCATACAGTTGAAGACCATGTGTCTGCTTTCCCCCCCACAATGATCAGCTCTCACGTGCTAGAGTCAGATTTCCTGTGCTACAAATATTTACCAAGTTCTTAATTCTGTAATCATGATTATGGTCTTCTTGGGAATCTCTCCATATTTCCAATGTGTGTGGCAAGCCAGCAGACTCGATTATATTACCCCTAAAGGAATATGGCTCTAATTTTTACTGGTTTATATATTTATATATATACACCTAGTATATATACAAACACCTATATTTATTGCTAATGTTGGCCTTTTGAATTATAATCAGATTCTTAAATTGACTACATTAGCCAAAGAGACAAAGTCCCCTTTTCTGTAAATATGGTTTATCTTCATTGGGCATAGGTAAAATCCAGTATTCAAGGAACTGAATCCAGTTTTATTTCCATCAAAAGTGGGATGAACTCTGTTTTGTCTCAGGACAATCCTGAAAAGAAACAAGATCCAGGTTCTTAGGGAATTATTTTTTCGATGATCTTGCAGGCCTGAAGTTTGTTTCTTCCCCCACAGTGTAAGAAAAACTTACACCAAGTTGCCATCAAGTTTAGAGAAGTGAGGGCTACATTCTTCACTGAAGGCACCATGCAGGTGGGTTTACAGTGCCTGAGAAGTGCCAGAAATATCTGCCAAGTTCATTAAATAGGCCCACCCTCCAGCCCTTAATGTTTTTGTCATTTAACTTTAGTCATTCCCAAGATGTGCTGCATTTTCACTTTATGGTCCTACATAAGCTGGCAGAGGACTGACACATCTTTGGAAAGAGCTATTTCTAAGGTGAGATAAACCTTATCTGATACTTTAAATAGTACTGTAAGAGGTGAAGGAGGGGGAGAGAAAGCTTTGGAAGTTCCTTCTTTAGAATGCTCTCAATTTGTGAAGGTAACTTCAGATGTTCTTGCAAGACTGTGGTCACGATCAAGGATTAGATTGAAGGCAGGGTCATAGCAGGAGCAGGAATAGCAGTAAAAGAGGGTGTCTGAAGCTATTTGAATAAAGTAGGAGTATTTTTAAGGAAGTATTCAAGTAAAGAAAGATGTGAAGCATAGGAGGAAAATGAAGTGCCTGTTCTGTGAAGCAGCTGAAACAAGAACCAGGATAGATGTGATATTTGGAAGTTGCTATGGAAAAGAGAACTTGTATCATCCACAAAAGTTGGTATCTCTGTAACACCTCCAGAAAGAGCTATAAACATATTTCTTCTACCTTTCCCCTGCTACCTCAAAGAGATAAGCTTACCTCAGGCCATCCCATCTCTTTCCCTCCCTGTATAAGCTATGACCAATTTCAAACCAGCAGCGCAGTGTACTGAAGTGTCAGAAACTTAAAAGCTGCCTGAGAGGAGATCAGGAGAAATCAATGGCAGCTCAAGCTCCTGAAGTAGCAGGAGATTTGTTAGATGAAAATGCACAAGCGAAATGTTTCTGTCAGAGTGAACACCCCATTTTAGGATTAGATCCTGGACTGTCACGTTTTCTGCTCCGTTTCATCTCCTCTTGCATCTAAAAACTTTCATCTAAACTCCCCTTTTAGGAACAGGCCTTATCTGCCAGCCTGCATAGATTGAAACTCAGTATTTCCCTCCTTTTATTTCTGTCCTTACCTTGATTATATTTATAGACTAAGACCATGTTGCCCCCCAGTTTTCACTCTTCCAGGCTCCATAAATTAAAGTTCCTTACTCTCTCACCTTCATGTCTTATGACCTTCTAGTTCTTATATATTGGTTTTGTTTCCTGATTTTGTATTTCCCTACATTTCTTCTCTTTGTTCAGATCATCTGGTTTTTTTCATCCTTTAATCCAATTTTTAATAAGTAATTATTCTTACGCTCTTCCTCTTTAAAAATAAGGAAGCAGCTGATGACAAACTCTCCAAAGATGTCTGTAATGATACAAGAGGACAACATTGTGTATGAAGCAGAACTCTTCAAAACTCCCATTTTCAATTTTGTCATCTATAATGAGATTCTCAGTTATGAAGTCTCCCAAAATCTCTGTGCTGAGAGCTGCTTTCACATCTCCTTTACAGTTCATGTGTCTGTATTTGTGTCATGAAGTTTTACAAAAAGGTAGATAAGTACAAGTTATTAGGATCTTTGCAGAGGTTGTCAGATACAAATATTTCATCTATATTATACACAAAACTGCAACCATTAACTAACAGTCTCTTCCAGCTTTAAATTCAGTGAAGGGTATCAAATCCCTTGTATGAACACTCCCATAGTGAATTTAACAGTTCAGATATAATTTTTAAGATTCAAAACTTGTGATAGAAATATTTGGTCTTCCTCTTGCTTGTTTAATGGTTAGTGAGAAGCTGATGAATTCTGGTAGTGAACCAGGTGGTGATGCCACTTTGAGGTCTTAAACATTTAGCTCAACCAGTAATATTCCATTTTTATAATGCTGTTTACCCCTTACCGAAATCTTACTCTCAGACCAAGAAAAATTGACTTGATAAAAGAATTGGGAGGTTTTCAAACAAATAAATGAAGAAAACCTTAATTAAAAGAAGTTTAATATTGAGAAAGCGTGTGATTAGCATTACTTCCAAAAGCTTTCATTTAAAAAATATTCTTCAGAAACTCAATAAATGAAACAGAATGTCTCTAAATTCTTATTTATCAGATACATTTGGATTACAACCTGAAATTAAAACTATGCGAATTAGACTACAATTTCATATTTCTTTTGTTTTCTGTGACATCCAACTGGCTGTGAACAACCCAAGTGTTTACATTAAAAGATTGTCTCCCTGCTGATAAAGATAATTGCCTAATGATAAATGCTGAGATCTGAAATACATGAAGCACCACCTCACAAGGGTAATGCAAAAATGCCATCAGAAATGTCCTGCCCTATGTGAGGAACAGTCCAACAGGTCCCACGCATAAAATCAATTCTAATACCCATAAAATCAATTTCCAGACTTTGCCTGTGCATCAGCACATTCAAATGAAGTGGATTTTAAAATATAATGCAGAGACTACAGTGGGCAGGTGAAAAAGCAGTGCGTAGCAGACTTGGGTTCCCCTGTCACCACTTCATGTCAGGAATCTTTGGGAGATGTCTCTGTCCTTTTACCTGTGACCTTTATGAAACTGGGAGTTAATTTATTAGAGCCAGGAAGCACTATTATCGTTATTTGTTCATGTAGATCCAGGCTATTTAACTAGAACAAATAATAGTCAAGAAAATCATAGAGTAACAGAGTCATGCAATGGTTTGGGCTGGAAGAAACCTTAAAAAGCATCTTATTCTAATCCTCTGCCATGGGCAGGAACACCTTCCACCATCCCAGGGTGCTCCAAACCCCATCCAGCCTGGCCTTGGACACTTCCAGGGATCCAGGGGCAGCCACAGCTTCTCTGGGCACCCTGTGCCAGGGCCTCACCACCCTCAAAGAGAAGAATGTAAGTAAAGAACTTCACTTACAGTCTTTCAAGAAGTGCCTCAAGTCTGCTGTATTTGAACAGAAAAATCAGCTCAGGTCATTGCCCAGGAACTCAATAATGTATTTTGTGGTTGATCTTGGGCCCCTTTGGCTGTGCAAGGAATACCCAATATTAATATTGATGAGAGCAGCACAGCACTGTGCAGGAAGGAGTATAAGGCAAACACTGAGTGTCTGGCTGAATACAGAACACTGATGATTTGATTAAAGCAGTCATTTGTTTATGGGATTTAGTTTTATTTGTATGGTAAACTCTGATAGATGGGCTGTCACGTTGATAAGGTTACTTTTCTAACTTTATTTTAGCCATAATGTATTCTAGTCTAGCAGTTTAGAATATGATTGAGAACTTCAAAGTGTAAACCCCTTGGAAGACAGTGAAGGGTGAAAGACGTGGAAAGGTGAAAATTGGTTGATGGGTGAAGCCCAGGGTGGGGACTCGGTGCATTTCTAGTTCTGGCAACTTCTCTGTGACTGTCAGGATGACACTTACTTGTCTGTGCATCAGTGTCCATTCAGAAATAGAAATAATCACCCTCACATCAGTCAATTCCTTCTTCCTTTCCCTTCCATATTACAAAACCATTAGAGCAGGACGATGTTTCAAGATATGTTTGTGCCTTACCCACCACAGAGAGTTCTTCAAACACTTCTGTAATGAGAGTGCAAATTAATAAATACATCCACCTCGCCCTTTCTGGAAAGGATCTTAATTAACAACGTTTTTCAGAAACCTCGGTATTTTTCACTGGTGTAAGTACAATCAGGCTTTAAGGACAGGAAAAGAGAAAGAAAATAAGGACACTTTAGAAACAGGCATTGAAAACCATAAGTGGTGTTAGAGGAAGGCAGCTCTACTTAGGAAACTCGAGTGAAAAGAAGCTTTCTGACAAGAAAAGGACTTTAAAGGATACTTAGGTTTCTTTTTCTGGTTTTGGTAGCACTTTTTCTTAAGAGTTTAATTACCAGGTTGATTAGAAGGAAGGAATTTGTGTTCATAAATGGCACTTATAAAAATTATATTTTCCCTCTTGGTCTCTGAATGGTCTTCAATGCCAGCTTAACTATGAGTAATTGAATAAAACAGCAAAATATGCTACCTGGTAATGGAATCATTATGGTTCACAGAACACACATATAAAGTCAGCTGAAATATATTTCTTCTGCTTGACAAAACAAAAGTTTTTATAGATTATAACTTAGCATCTACAAAGAAATATATATATTAATTATGAAAATGGCACGTTAATACTCTGTAGAGCGGTGTTATAATCCATGTTCAGGAGTCAGCAATTCTGTGCAGTTGCTCTTTAGCAATGTACATTCTTCTGTAAGGGACTCACCACGAGAGTTTCAGTCTTAAAAGCAGCTTTCAGTATTCAAATAGGGAAAGTCCCCTCTACATCAGATGGGATGCACTTCCTGCTGAGTGTGACACAGAGGGTTTTTTGCACTAAGCAAAGGCATCAGGTCAGGAAACAGCTGCTGGTGTGAGGAACACGGGTGCCTCCTTACTCTGAGCATTTACAGTAAGTCCAGCAGTCTTGGAACTAACTCTGAGGTTGAGAGGTAACAGTGACTCAGCCAGAGCAGCCCAGATCATTGCAAAATTCATGAAAGCTGCAGAAAACAGAATCATATAGCTTTTTCTGTATCCATACATTGTTATCTTTATACTCAGCTTAAGGCAACAAGAGGAGAACACATTCCTTTTTCTCTCTGCTATGCAACTTACAGCTACTTTTTCTTTAAATGACTCTGTGCTCATTGACCAGAGGAGACTGTCATGATGATTTCAGTGACATCTATGAAAACCACCATATCAGAATCCAAACCCTAGTTTGGATTGATAAACTGACTTATATTTTGCCTTATGGTTGATGCTTATTACGTTGCTGTTTTCTTTCACTAGAAGAGTTTGATGAGTCAGTGTTTTCCCTTGTTTGGAACAATTTCATATTGTTAGAGTCCTTGATCTGTTTTGTCTTCAGCCTTGCATTTCTCTGCTTTCTGATTGCCTGTTTTTGTGTGCACTGCACTCACCATTGTCTGTCTTGGATATTGTCTTATTCTCTAGATTTCTTCATCTTCCTCTTTCCTCTTCTCATCTTCAAACAGTGTCTATAACGTTATTCAGTTAATATCCCATTCCCCACTGTGCCAGAATTTCCACTTCTTAGGAAAACGATGGCTCCCTTCTGCAGGCAGCCATTGGTTTCATGTGCACAGAAGATAAATTCTGCTTTCAGCACAGTACAGACACTTTCTTCTGCTGCTGTGGGGCAGCTGCTGTAATACCACGTTACACATCTTGATCTGCCTGAGTCTGTCCAGTGCTGGGCATGCAACAGAAATTTTTATTTCATTCTTTAGAGGCATCCCCAGGCAGCTCTACCAGCAGGAGCAGGACAAGAATAAGAATATGAACTGTCCAGGGAGTGTCCCTCTTCTGCTCTCACTTCTGAGGTGTGCTGTCTCCCTTGCACAGCCTTGTTCATCAGTCAGCAGGGTGCTGAGATGAACAGTCACAGCGGTGGCTCATGGGGAGTAGCAGTTTAGGGAAAATATGGGTGGGAGAGACAATACCGTGATTCACAATGTGAAAAAACCTCGAAATTACGTGCTTTTTTTTGGGGGGGGCTTAGTTCTTCTTGGAAATGCCTGCTCCAAGATATCTCAGCATACCAAGAGGATTTAGAAAAGCTGCAGCCAGCAGTGAGAGGAGAGATTAAGGGCTAACAAGGGGAGCTGAACATGCACAAGTCTGTGGGGTGCTGAAAGAGTTGGCCAGTGTGACTGGGAGAAAGCTCTCCCTCCTTTGTGGAGAAAACAGCAGTCAGAGAAGGAGAAAACATCAATGTTGCACTAATTTTGCTTAAATAGTCAAGAAATAAATGTGGAAGAGAAGAAGGTGATTGAAAACAGTAAATACAGTTTCCAAGGACAGCAAAGGCTCAGCTATCCTGATCTCCTTGTGTGACTGTAAATACGGACAAGGATCCTCATGGCATGTTTATATGCATGTGTTTTATCCCTGTATTTGTAGTCCTATACAGCTTAGATGACTATGAAGTCACATGCTGGAAGATGAGTTGTGTGAAAGTTTTATTTAGGTTGCCTTTGAACGCTTTGGTGAATTTATTTTGCTTGTTGTTGCCTTAACCCTGGCTGGAGTTTTGACGTGTGTGTTTAGCTTTTGCTGAAATGTTAGTCAAAGTGTACCTGATGGAATCAGTGACCTACAGCTGAGTGGGCTAAGATAAGAAGATTAATGAAGCAGGAAGAACAGGAGAGGGAGAGAAAAAAGCAAATGTATTTATGAGATATCAGGTGTTTCTGTGACTATGAGATACACCTTTGTGAACATCCCAGAAAAATTACAGCTGTAACACTACAACAGAATTGCACTGATAATGAATGCAAGAGAAGTCAGAAATGATACTCAGTTTTGTGCTGAGGAGTGTCAGCCTCTGTAGAGACGAGTGACTGACTCTTTCCATCTGTCCAAGCACTGCATTGGCTCAGTTTCCTGTGGGCTCCCTGTGGTGCTCCATGGACCCAAAGGTACCGTGAGAAAATGTAATTTTAAGTGCCCAAGGTAACAGAGTAGCAAAGAGCAGCAAAGTTCTTTTCCATTGACATCACAGCTGCCATGGTGTTATGAGTGGATGGTGTAGGTTTAAATCAGCTCTTGCCTTTGCCCAGGCTTCTGGCAGCAGGCAGTAGCTGCATTGAGGTGACCACCACCCCTATGATCCACTCTTATTTGCAAGTTCTTTAATAATGGCTGATTCAATCTATTATAAAATAGATTATTTATTAATAGACACAAAATTAACAGGCGTAAGACCTAAAAACAGACTACTACTACACAGGGGTAAAACAAAAGACAATACTAGTATACACACGGGGTTAAAGGTACCATTAAAATTACAGCTAGCTAAGAAATAGTGTAACTTAGGAGTCAATGTTTCTTACCATCCAATTCTTGATGGAGTGCACATCAAAGTCCTTTCTCTCAATTTCCTGAAAAGTAACCTCAAAAATGCGTCCAGCTTTGGGGAGAAATCTCCTCACATGTTCCAGAGGAATGTGTAAGAGACTTCTGCCTCTGTGATGATTGTGTGGGCTTTCATAGATGTAAAACCGTGTCTTCTGGTCAAAAATTTTTCTTTCATCTCTTCCCACATTTGCTTTCCAGACTAAGATGTTGATTCTTAGCTGGGCCTGAGCCCTTTTGGCACAGAGATGCCCCATGCTGGGCCTGTGACCTGCCCGAGTTCTCTCCTGCAGGTGCACCTGTGATTGCAAATTGCAAATTGTATATTGCAAATTGCATATTGCATATGAAATCTGTGGTAGGGAGAGGGGTTAGACATGTCCTGCCAATCATGGAGCTTGAGGGCATGGGGTTGTTTTAGGTGTCAGGGTGGCTGAGTAGATCTGGAGACAACCTAACCTGTTACAGTCTACATCCATACTCTACTTGGGACAGAATGTGTAGAAAACCATTTGGTCTGCTGTATCTCGGTTTCCTCTTGGAGAAAATAGCTGGTTTCCCAAGGAAACTGGCATGTACCCAGCCAGGTACATCAGGATCAGGAGACCAGAACTGAAGACTGAAATGCAAAGTTCCCCAGTCACAGTGTACATGCAGCTCTGAGCACATCTTTTATAGGAAAACAGATTTGAACCTTGCCTCATTTTCTAGTACAGCTGGAAAACATTGCTAATAGAAAACATTTGCCTCAAGATTATTTCCTGAGATCAGCAAATCACCGGAACACCTCAGTTAATACAGAATGAGTTTGGAATTCTTTTTCATTGGTCAAAAAGCATAATGAAATTCTCTTTATCAAAAAAGTATTCACACAAACACAGAATGGTTTCTGTTGGAAGGGAATAGAATATCATTTACCTGCAGGACCCCTTGTTTCAGCACAGCCAGTTACTCTCAGTTGTGCCACCCAAGTCATGCCCTTGTCAAATCCCCTAAAAGGCAGAATGCCACGTTGTTGTCATGGCAATATCCAGAAGCATGGCTGAATGAAGGAATGCAAATCTGGATGTTCATGCAAGACGGAGTTACACATTGCTGCGGTTTGTTGCTGAGTTAAATCAGTTGCTAATTTAGCAAGGGAAGTGCGATAGGTGGGGATTCTGCTCTGTGTGTTACACGTTATAGATTGACATTTCTTAGAGTGTCACCCCTGACCGTGTTTGTGTTTAATTGGGATTCCCCACAGGTGTGACTGCAGTCAGTGGAGCCTGTGGGACCACGCTGAAGTGCAAAATTTAATTATGCCTTAATGTGACCGTGTTATAAGTTTCCACATGTGTCAGACAACTTGTTTCCTTCCTTACTGCTTCTGCTGTTTTTAAAGCTTTCTAGATTGTCTTTGCTTTGCTGCAGAATATATTCAGAGTTTTCACACCCCTAACAAAGAAAAGAGGTAGCATTTCATAGATAGCAGCAGCACAACTGGCCTATATTGATTCAGTGGCAGTTCCTATTTAGATAATAATTTAAGAGACCTTGCTGTAGCTCATGAAGGAAATATTTATCAGAATCCTTAATTAACGGCTGATGAAAATGAGGTGCCCAAGGCTCATAACACTTGTTCATAATAGAAAAAAAAAGAGGCCTCATTTAATTTCTCTTGAACCGGAGTCCCTGCTCGCTGGGATGTACTACATGTAATCTAATTATTTTCGACCTTGCTTTACAGTGCCGTGTACTATACTTAAAACTAGAGCCATATGCACTGATAAACATCGGGGTTTTTATTCTCTGTTTATCTGAGTATCACTCCCCATTCGTTACAAAAGCTCTCACAGGAGTTTCCCTTGTACAAACAGTGTGTAGCTGGTGGTGTCATGGTATTGACACACTGTAGTATCAGCACATTGCAGTAAGGCAGTACAAAGTATCATCTGGTGATAAGGATTCTTCTGTTTCCTTTTTCATCACAATCCTGTCCAACAGATGTCATATAATCATTCATTTTGCACAAGTTTTCCGTGTACAAGTCAGGTGCCCAAACTCGTAAAAAAGCAGTCTGAACTTTTTATTTCATAGTGTTTGCAGATATGGGATTATTTGGATTGATAGGATGGATTCATTCCGTTCTAAAATAAATATATGAAGTCAGTAACTAGATAATTTCATGGCTGAAGCTCGATCCAAATAATTCTGTATGTTGACTTTGATATTCTAATCATGTATGCATGGACCTGATCTATAGCATTAGCAACATACCAAACTCAGAGAGGGTGACAGTCCACTGAGAGGAATCTCATGCTGATATTAAACTGAGTGAGTTTATCTCAGGAACAGCAGATATTTTTCCCTGAATTGTAGAAAGAGACTGAGAATATAACTAAAAGAAAATGCTTCAAATGGTCAGAGGCAAACACTACTGTGAGTATCTAGAATGAAAAGGGAGACTCTGAAGTAAGGAAATAAAATGAAATATTTTCTCACTGTCTTTACAAGATTTATTGCATCCTAAGGGTCTTATTAAAACTTTATACACAGATCTCATCTCACTTTCACGCTTATTTGGAATTTCCACAGATACATTCTTCTTTTTTTTCCCCCCACAATTTTATCCAAGGCAGAATTTATGGAGTTTGTACATTTTCTGGGATTTCTGGGCATCATCCCCATCAAATAGTGTGATCAGAGTGCAGGAACTTGGGAAATTGTTGATTTAGCTGCTACAAATGCAGCCCAAAAGAAAGAGAAAATCTCCAAACATTCCCTGTCAACGGTTAGCTAAAGTGAAAGTGCTGTAGGATTTCGAACTGACCTTGTTCCTTCTCAGGTGGGAACTGGAAAAAGCAGATCTGTTTTAGGTCCAGGCTAACACACCCTGACTTTTTGCTGCTCTTGCAGAAGGAAAGTTGAGTTTATGTCAGAGTAAACCCATTCCTCCTTTCCTTAGAGCTGTACATCAAAGATCTCCTCCACAGTCACCTCCTCCAGGGGTTTTGGATGGGTTTCTTCATACAACCGTATTAATGGAGAGGTTAATAATACTCTGGGAACTCATGGAAACTGCCTACCCCAGTTCTCCCACCATGGGTCTTCCAGAATCCTCTGCTGTGAGAAAATCCTTGGATATCTGATCAGATGTGCAATATCTTCACCCAGCTTACAATTTCACACTTACCTCCTTTGTTTTGTTGTTTTGTTTTGGGGGTTTTGGATGGGGGGTTTGTTTGTTTGTTCTGAGGTTTGTTTGTTTGGTTGGTTTGGTTTTCTGTTTGTTTTTTATGTTTGGTTTGTCTTGATTTTGGTGGGGGGTTTTTTTGTTTGTTTTGGGGCTTGGGGTTTTGTTTCTTTGGGGTTTTTTTTGGTTTCTTCCTCTTTGTTCTTTATTAGAACTATTAGGTTTGATTCTGTCTCCTACTTTAGCTGAACAGAAGCTGTTTGAATAATAAATATAAAAATAATAATAATAACAATGATAATAATAATAATAATGATGATAATAATACCCCTAGTAGCCCTCAGGGGTTAATCTGCATATTCTTCCTTAAAGTTTGCATTCTCAAAGTGCTTTTCACTCTTGGTTTCTGAGTCACCAGTGTTTCTGTTGGGAGTTTTGGGTCACAGTGGCAACTCAGCAGCTGCCTTCCCAGTCAGTAAAAACATTCCTGGCCAAAATGTTGGAGG
This sequence comes from Daphoenositta chrysoptera, assembly GCA_013397915.1. Classification (NCBI taxonomy): domain Eukaryota; kingdom Metazoa; phylum Chordata; class Aves; order Passeriformes; genus Daphoenositta; species Daphoenositta chrysoptera. Next base: position 164,323 of record VZRO01006720.1, read on the forward strand.
CAATCACTTTGCTCCCAGGCAGATGATGCATCAACAGTTCCCATTCTTTTGGGCTTTACCTTCTGTGGGCTGTTCACAGAGATGAAACACCAAGAAGTATAGACATGGAAAGACAAAAGTAAGTGTGTTCCTCTGTCTCCTCTTGGGTTTTGTCTGTCAGTAGCCACAAGAGTTGTAGGTTAACTGAGCCTGGCCCAGGGCTGTGTGAGGTCTGTCTGGTTAAGCTTGTGTGTTTGCCTTCGTCTTAGAAGAAGCCTTAACTGATTTGTGGAGTATCTTCCCTTTCTACTCACAGGCTGTGGAATTTAGCCAAGAATGAGCTTTTTTTGTGGCCTGGAGCCAATTTCCCAACTTCCTAAAACGAGCTGCTTCCTGAAGGATTGTCACAGCTCCACTGAGGGAGCTTACTCTGTACAAAGGGAGCAGAGACATTGAAATCCCTAATCCTGTGCTAACCCAAGAGCAGGCGGCAGGGACAACGTGGATGTGCTAAACTGCTCTGAAATCTCTGTATTTGCCACTTTCAGCTGATTAAGCAAAGGGACTTGGTGCCAGATACAGCATCCCATTAATGTGGCTCACAGGTGCCACGCCTGACTGGCCTCTTGCAGACATGCACTTGGTGAAATTGTTTGTTTGAGCATCTGCAAGCTTGGGTATTTCTCTGTAAGAAATGCACCTTCTGATACTTTGCATTTCACTTGGCAATAGTGTGTGCTCTGCATGCCTGAGGGTCCCTTTGCAACTTCCTTCTTGCATGATATGTGATGTTCTGCTGGGAGTGCAAGGCAGGCTTTTTGTCAGAAGGATTTTCTGGTCCAAGAGCCTCTTTTAACTTACAACACAGGTCCAAACCTGTCCTGCTTAGAGAGCTGGACAGAGGAATTAGTGTACTTTTTCATGTCCCTACACAAAACTTCCTGGCTGGTATTTAGAAGGCACTTCTACCCCATTCCAATTCCTCTCTCATTTTATATGCAACAGCAGTGCACACTGCACCAGTGTAGCTACTTTTTTAGAAATCTTAATGGTTCTGCAGATCCACTGGAGTCCTCAAGAAACAACTGAACAGCAACAGAGCAGAAGCAGGTGGGAATACCTCAGACCACATTTGAAATTAGGATTAATTTTTCGAGAGAAAGCCTGTTGATGATTTTTCACAGTTCCTACTGTGAAAAATATTGTTCCATTGTTAAATTGGCTTTGCTTGTTAATAGTTTTGGTATATTAATCACCTTTGTTATTAGAAACATTACTTTCTCTCCTTGTATCTTTTCGTTAAAATGAGAATTTAAATGGGAACTATATTTAAATTAAAAGTGAAAATGTTTAATCCTTGGACAAGCTACTGAGGTAAACAGCAGATTCTCTATATCTTGATAATATTTATATCCAGGTTTCATTGTATTCAGGAATACATTTTAGACACACCCAGTGTTTCCTCATTGAGTTCAAAAGTGGCACAAGGGTGAAGTGTTGGTAACAAATAAGTAATCAAAGTAGATTTTAAAATTATTTCCTATGGCCTGTATATCCCTGGAGGCACAAGAACTACTGACAGTATTTGTATACCCATTCCAAAAACATTCATACAGAATTATGTGGTTATAAATTGGTAAATAAAACATTCTGGTCTCCTGTTGGTTTCTTTGCATAACTCAGTTTCATGTTCTGATTCTTCGTCATTCTCCACAGAACTTCCTTTTGTAACAAAGTGTTAAAAACTTAATTCTGATTTCTATTTTAAATGTATTTTAATATTTATCTTATCACATATCCTTGTTGGTATTCATCACACATAATGACACATTTCCACAGTTCAGCATTGTACTTAAGAATGTGTTGAATTTGAAACACTCCAAGTGTCCCAAAACAGATGAGAATGAACTTGAATTTCATGCAGAATCAGGATCGTAATCATGTTTACTCTAAATGAGGTTATGCTTTCCCCTCTTCTGCTGCATAGGCATTAATCGTCCATGAAATCTTTCCGTTTCCCTCAGAATATGATTTTGGTTAAGTGTCTTGCATCAATTCATGCTCTCGCTGCTTCCTCATAAATTCAGGGTAATTTCTTTGATCAGTAATAGCTTCTTCACACAGCTCCTGCCTTCTGTTTAACCAAAATCCATTACTTTGCAAAGGGGCTGCTTGGCTGACCAATTTCTTTTCATACCATTTACAGTCTTTTCATGTTTTTAAGCTTGAGTCCATCCTTATCACTCATCTACATTTAAACACTGTCACCTGATGTGTACTATATCATTTCTGGCTGGAAAATGTTGCAGCACCTGCAAGCTTGTATGTATAAAGCACAGATATTTGTGAATATTTAAAATCTTGCCACAAATTCGATAACTGCAGGATTATAACTTGTTTTGTACAAACTTCTCTAGTCTAAAATGCCATTCTTTTGGTGGTTCCCATGAGTAGCAGTTTGTTTTGATTGCTTTACTTTACATTTACATAGTATTTGAGAAATCAAAATTAAAATTGAGAATGACAAGCTGATGTCACCAGATTAACCAGCTGCAATTTGGAAATGCTCTTGATGGCAGTGCACATGTGAACATGACCTTTGATGTTTGCTGTAATATATAGATACATATTTGAAAGCAGCAAGAATTAGAACTGTAGTCCTCATTTGGGGAAGCAGTTGAACAGTCCTTCTCTGGACATCTGTCTCTCAAGTATTAATTCCTACATGTCATCAAGAAAAGCCATTTAGACAAATGCGTAAATTGGACGGAATATTCCTTTTCCAGAAGTGCCATATCTCCAAGTGCCTCCTTGATAGTGTTATTTATAGAGAGCTCCCCACCAGTTCTACTTCTGCGTGAACAGAAGAAAAAATAGAAATTAGTAATCACCCTCTTCAGGATGGGGTTAAGAGTTTGCCCAGAGAACACGATCTAACAAAATCTATTTGACTGCAATTCAGAAGGAATAGAAATTGATGTTATTGCGAAAAAATTACTACAAGCCTTGCTGCTTTCTTTTTCTCTTGAAAGATGTCCTCATTAACGCCACTGTCACAAAGATACATGGCATACAAATCATAGCTTTATATCTATATGAAATATTTATATGCAGAATGTTTTCCTCCCATTTTAATTTGAGGTCCTTAGGTAATCCTCAGTATATCTGTGCCCACGTGCAGCACAGTGCCCCTCCCAGCCCCGGGTTTGGGGAGGTTTGATATGGAAAGGTTGGCTCCAGTGCTGTTCCAGGAGCTGTGATCAGCAAAAGCAGCAGTGGGATTGTACAGCCCTCAGAACACCTTTCCTACTGCCTGAGAATTCCCTTCTTTGTCTCCCATTTCCCTCCTGAGGCAACTCTCAGGAAAGTCATTGTAAATATTCAGTCTGAGCAACACAGGATTTATTCTGACTGCAATGCAAACACACAGAAATCACTCAGACCAGTTGATTTGGCCTGTTTTCATCTCAGTTCGCCTTTTCTGCATAACTAAGATGGCAAAATTTAACTAATATATAGGAATGTTAAAGTTAGTTATTGATTATGTGGTAAGTGAAAATACGCAGAACTATGAAAATGAAAACTAGCCATCTTGATTATAAATTAAAAGAGCAAAAATTATCATGTAAGGTTTCACCCAAGAGGGAGGAAAATATGAGAACAGTAATAGGGAACCAACCAACCAACAGAAAAAGAATGGCCAAAAAATGGCAATCACATCCATAATGACAAAACTTCACCAGGTAAAACCAGTAAGGACTACAGAGCATTCTGAGAGAAAAAAGTCTGTATCTGGGGGGACACCATATACACATCTGCCATATGAAGTTACAGGCTGTTTAAAATCAAGTTTATTTTAACTACTAATATCTTGCTGTCTGGTGTCAATTTTAGAAACAATTAACTATGTGTGCAATTTTGGTGGTCTAACCACACACTCTCCTTTAATTGTAATTAGAGTGTTGGATCCACTCCACACATTGGTTATAATTTTTATTTGCATTTCATCTTTCAGTTGGAAAGAGAATTTGGGTGACATTAACTGATGTTTTCAGAGACTCATATATTCATATTTCTTTTGAAAAACTCAGGCTCTAGAGAGACACTTTTAGAGAGATACTTTTAAAGTTGAGTTGAAACAATGACAAGCACAAAAAAAGAGTGGAAGGTGGGATTTCAGCTGTTAAGATGAGTGAATTTTTGCTAGAAATCAAGTTCTTTATTTGGCAGAAGGCAGCACTGGTTCAAGTACAGGTGCAGGAGTTCTTAATTCATGCTTTTCCTACAGATGCCTGCAGTCTCCTCAGCAAATTTAAGTACCCTGTGCCTCAATTTTCCCTCTGTAAAATGGTTGTTAGTTACACTCTGCATGCATGCATGTAATATTTACAAGTGTAAACAGAGTAGATGCATATATATGCAAATACCTATCTGCAAATCATGGATTTGGGCACAACTGATGGAATTCAGTGACTGAGTGAATGTTGCTGTGCATTTTTACAGCATGTTTCATGTTACTGTGTGTTGCAAAATGTCAGAACAAGGGAAGTTCCTGTTTGACAGGGAGGCAAACAGTCTTCACCTTGAAGATTTAACACTGGAAAAGGACTCCAGAAATTCACAGCTTATAGATTTTGGATTTGAACTTGGACATTTCTTGTACAACTTTGGATAATTGGTTCCACTGTGGTGTAGAAGTAGTGTTGTACCTGCATTTAAAATATTCTTGTTCTAATTAATGAAAATCCTCTGCTTCAAAATCTTTAAAGTGAGCCAGTTCTTCCCTGGACACAGGACTGCATAGAGGATAGAGGGAACCACAAAATCAGGTTTACAGCCTGCTGCACCAAAACGTCAATGCAGCAAAGACTAAAGAGGGATGCTCAAGCTAAAGCAAACAAGCTCTGTGGACAGTGCACGTGTGGCATTTTTCACAATTCCAGTTTGAAAAGATGGATTGCATTTTAACATATACTTACATCTTAAAAGGTGGAGAAGAACAAACTTTGTTTAAGAGAGTGCACGTGACAGAGGATGCTAAAAAATCCCATTTAAGAATTTTGGTTTGCCTAAGTACCTAAATGATGTTTCAGTTCAACAACTTTTAATTTACCTAAATTTGATCAGCAGACTGAAAAATTACTCCCCATCCACAGTCTCTAATCTGATGTCTTCACCATGTGAGGACTGTTTGTAGAGTTCATCTCTGAAATGTTTTGTCTCTCTGCTGGATCATCCCCTGGCAGTGGCTGTTACAGGTTTGTGTGTCACAGGCATTTAAAATCTTGGCTCACATTTGAGAACCTGAACAAGCAGCTTGTGCTAATCAGTAGTGTATCATTCCAAATACTTGTTTCTGCTCACTGTAACAGCCATGGTAGTTGTAGGAAGAAAGTCAGTCCTGACCTTTTTAATGGATTATTCACAGTAGCAGAAGGAATAGGACAGCCTCGAAATGGGCGACCATAGATTTCACATTTGCACAATTTCACTAAAATGTATGTATTCATTAACCGAAGGGGAAAAAATGTGGGGATTTAATAGCAATAACATATATTTTAAGAATTTTTCAACATCGTCTAAATCCTGGCCAAATTACTTTGAAAGTCTGGAGTTTAATAGTAAAAATTTAATATGCTGCTACCCAAATTCAAAATACAACAGTAAGATAAAAATTAGGTGAACTCACACAAGACTGTAATACTAACTAACGTGCACTCTAGTATTTAAAACTGTAAGTCTCCATGACTTCATACTATTTATGTTGGAGATTGTCTGATACTCTCATGGTAGGAATAAAGTAGTATAAAATATAAGCATTTTGAATATGATTGCTAAAAAGGCAACAGCAAAACTTCAGGTGAAATATAACATCTGGGAAAATACATAGAAAGATGTAGATATAAATGCAAGTTTCAATGTAATATTCCTTCATATCCTGGAGAAAATCATGCTGATAAAACTGGAGATAGTGGATGATGTGGGAGAATTATTCCGTGATGAGACACTAAACAAATTGGAACAACATATTTAAGCAGAAATATTCTAATTGCTTACTGCAGTTTTATGTTATTGGAAAGTGTCTGGTCATTCCAGCACCAGACTTAGCACATAAAATTTTATTGGAGGTTTTTATGCAGCTGGTGTTAAAAAGGAAGAGAATTTATTGAAACCAATGAAGTATACTCCTCTGGATGGCTTTTTTCCCCCTCATATACACCAGTTTTACATCATTGTAATTCCTCAGGTGTCAGCAGGGTTACTCTTGATTTCCACTGGGATAAAAGAAGGAAGACTCATGACCCTTCCTTTCCTGTGTTTTTATAAAGATTCAGAATTCTTGCTATTTAAAAGCCATGATGGAAAAGAACAGTGAAAGGCTTTTGGTTTATTACTTTATTCTCACATTAAAACATTTTCACATTTTATGGACTTCGGTGGGTTTTTTGTTAAGAGGTTTGAGTATCTAAACCAGCTGATCTCATTCTTTGACTTTGAACAGAGTCCCTCCCAGAGTAAGAAAAAATTTTAATGTGCATGTTTTAGCTCCATGCTGAAAATGCAGAATAGGCCTTTCAAGCTGTGGATGGTTTAGTTGCTTGGAAAAAAAATGTTATATATTTAACTGAATTAATTTGTTTGTGCCTTAGTATCAAGCTGTGATATGCATGTAATATTTAACAACAAGCGTTCAGAAACCTTGTTGGATGCTGTCATGGATGGAGTGACGCACTTCACTCCCAAGAGAGAAGTAGCAACATGTTTATTGATATAAATCAGTGATTTGACAAAGTTTAATAATAAATGCGACAGTATCTTAACAAGGTGTAATGGCAAGGTACACTGGATTATTTACTGCAGAGAGGACAGGGTGAGACAAAGCAGTCAAGGAGACTCAGCCATTGAGTCATGAGGTTCAGAAAGGACATTATTGCTTTCAAAACACCTTCTCCGTGAGGAGTTTAGGTTTAGCTGGATCCAGACTTAGTCACAGACTTTTCCAGCCCTTGATGTCTAAAGAATTGCATGTCCACAATCAACCCTACATATTACTTAGCTAAGATTTCAAAGTTAGCATGAACAAGAATCTGTTGCAGCAAGGAATCTCTGGGCCTCAAGGAGTAACCTTGAGAGGTGTCTCTGCTCAGGGGCTGATCCTGGCGTGCATCCCACTGCTGTGCAGGAGACATCCACGAGCCCTGGGCTGTCCATTGTTTCTGGAGTGAGATGATTCCCTCACAGACATGTTTGCATACCAGCCCTGGCTCAGTCGCTGCACGCTCACCACCACTGGTGGCTGTTGCTCAAGCAGAAAAGGACAGGGGGAAGGCATCTCCAAAGCGTCAAAGGAGAGGGATTCCACACCCTTTTTAACTCTGACAGACCAGTGCTTCTCTCTGGTGACAGGTGGATGTAAAGTAAAAAACTACGACTTCTTGCTCAGATTATCCACAGGAGTAATTTTATCCTCTTAATCTTTTCAGTTCTTTGCATGTTTCGTATGTTTGAAAATCAGTACTATGTGTCCTCAAAGCCTTTTCTTCCGAGGCTCAATAAAACCTTCCCTAATTAATATTTTTTTCATTCTTTAGTTATTCTTGTTGAGGCCCTCTGAATTCCCCATCATTCTGGAAGTACAATCAGCAGAACTGAATGTCTTAGTCCAACTGAGAATTTAGCAGTTCTTGAAAGCCAGAAGAGATTCTCACTTTTCATCCACATACTCATGAACATAAAGCATAAGACCATCCCCAGGAGTCCCAAGAGACACTTTCCCTTGCTGAAGTTCACATGGTTGGTGATTGCCCAGCCCTCTCCTTTGTGGAGCTGTTTGTGCAGGGCCTCCCTGCCTTCAAGGGAGGCAACAGCTCCTCGCAGCTCTGGATCATCTGTGAACTTGCTCAGTGTCCCTTCCAGCCCTCATCCAGGTCATTTGTGAAGATGTGGAAGAACACAGGGCCAAGGATGGAGCCCTGCAGAACCCCACGAGTGACAGGTGGCCAATCTGATGTCACCTCACTCGTTATAATTATCCCTTTGTGCTTGACCCGTGAGCCAGTTGCTCATCCATCCCATGATGTGTTTATCCAGCAGATTTTTGGACATTCTGTCCAAAATAATCCTGTGAGAGTCAGTATTCAAATGCTGGATTCTCAGTACCCAGGAAAAGAAGACTTATTTTTTTTCCCCCTCTGCTCAACAATGCCATGAAAAAGAGTAGTGGTATCAGTTTGCATTTATACTCACTTCTGCAATTCCAGATTATCATATTCACCAGATTAATGTTCTATATTTATAGCTCTATCAAGGCAACAATCAACAGTGGGGAAGCCCAAACCTCACCATACTGAGGGCTGCATTAGCAATTTGCTGAGAGCCTAAGGCCTGCATAGAATTTGCATATTATGTGAACACTATATGTTTAATCAAACAAATATGCATAACTATGTTTTCTTCTGCTGCTGCTTTCCTGAGAGCTGAATAGTAACTATGAGAGTTTCCCAGTTTTTCTGCTCCCCTTCTCTGCTTTGCATGTACAAACTCTCAAAACCAAAGGTAATTTTGGAGGATGGGAGGAGGCAAATGCTGATTTTCTGAGCACTGTCTGAGATAGAAAACTCAGATCCTATTGCTCAGTGTAAACTTCACTTGGTGACTTTGACAATTCAGCTGACCTGCCTGTAAGAATGTGAAAGGTATTTGTTTCATGTGCCTATCTTGAGCCAAATTAACCCAACAATGTGTGTAGTTTTAAAATTATATGTATTGATCAAAATGGCAAATTGTAGTGCATTTGTTAATTGTAGATTTTGTGTCTCCTCATGTTGTCAAATTAATTTCTGACTTTGGTTCTCCTGCTATCCTCAACGAATTTGCTTCTCTTTAAGATGCAGTGTGACTCCAAAATGCAGCCTTAAGTAACAGAACATTTTAAAGGAGGAAGAGTGGAATCCAAGAGCAGTTCATCTAATCTGCCATGGACACACACTCAGAGTGGATAAATCATTCTGTGGAGATGTCTGGCTTTCTCTACCCTAGTTAGAAAGCTGGGTTGCAATACTTAGATTAGACAGGTGGATTAGATGTGTAGAAGCCACTTTTGACTCGGGAAGTCTCTGGGCTAGAAACAGTTGACACTTGACAGCATACTGATGTTATTTCCTTGCAGTGATTTCTATTAGGAATCCATTTTTGGCTATTGAGAAGAGCTAACTTATTGCTCTAGGCAGAACATCTTTAGTCCTTATTAACTTTTAGATGGTAGAAATTTGCAGATACAATCTGGACATTTAGCTGGGAATAACCAAAGCAGTAAACTGAAGTTTCAGCTGAACTAGTTCTACCAGGAACTGATCCTTTTGCTTGACTGATGTGAGTTTCACTGAAATGCCTTGGATGAGAAGAGATAAATAATATTTAAGACTTGTGTGCCAAAAGGCTTGTATTTGCTAAGTTCAAATCTACTTTGAAGTGATTTGCAGCTCATCAAATTCTTCTTCTGCACCATGTGAAGAAGATGTGCTCAGTGTGCTACGTTTAACAGCTCTCGTGTGACTTTGTATGTACGGCACATTGAAACAGCAATCCCTGACTACTATCCTACAAAATTTCCATCTTTTCCAGGGAAAATGCTATCTTTAACCAGCCTTTTTTACTCAAGTGACACTCCTTACTCTCACATTTAAATAACCAGAAACTATCTTTCTAATCATGTCAGCCATCTACAGTGACACAATTCATGAATCAACATCACTGCACGGCGTTGTGGTGCTGCTCATTTTGATGTTGCACTGCACTCTGAAAACCCACCCACACATCATGTCCTCTGTGAAGAGAAAAATATCTCATGAGCTGTGCTCCTGAGCATGTTGCCTGATCAAATTTAATCACAACCATGACCCCGTGCTCCTGCTCCTGTCTCCCATTAGCACTCCCTCATTTCCGACTGCCAGGACATATTTTAGTAATGATCTTCCTTGAAAGGTGTATGGTATGCAGCATCATTACTTCCCTAATAATACCATGTTTTTCTGTAACGTGTCTGTCTGCATGCAAGTCTGTGCCCATTTATTTCTCTTCATCACTGTATTTGCTGTTAGCAGCAGCCTTCCTTCTTCCACGTAGCCAGTACTTCCCTCTGCCCTCCAGTACATGGTATTAATCCCTGATGGTCTGGCAGTGAATGCTTAAAATTTAACTTTTGAGTACTGTGTGTAAATGTATTCGTACCCCCTACTGCTCTGCCTACAAGACATCAGCTTCCCCTCCTTCCTCCCAATGTCCTGCAGTCAAGAGCATCAAACAGAACAAAAATGCAAATGTGGCTTCTGCAGTGCATTTGCATTTGCACTCTGCTCTGGTCAGCGGAGCTGGGGGCTGGCAGAGGAATCTGGCTGGGTCTGAACAAAACTCTCAGCTGTCATCAGTACCTGTGGATATTGATGAACAAGTTACTTGTGCTAGTCAAGGGCATTTTTAGAGGAGTTTGTGTGGAAAAAGAAGAGTTTAGCACAATGGGTAAGATCAGAAGTGCAATACACAGTCACCATTAAATGTACTGAGGCCTGAGGAGCTCAGCAGTGATAACAGGAAGGAGGCTGTTGAACAATCCTTTTTTTTCACCCCTCACATGAAAATAAGCTTAAATGTGATAGATCTGGGACAGTCCATCTTCTCAAATAGCATCATCTGTGTCAGGCACAGCACCAGCAGGGGTGCGAGAGAGGGCAAGTGAAAAGTGACCACAGCCCAGGCAGTGCCTTGCCCAGCCCAGGTGCATCTCAGCAGCAGGGCAGGGTTCTGATAAGGTCTCCTGGCAGTCTCAGAAAGGCAGGCTGAGGATTCCAGCTGCAGGTCCACTTGGGAACTCCCCCACTCAGGAGCAGCAGGAGATGGGCCAAAGGCAGAACTGGAGAAAGGGCTGCAGCATTGGTCTGACTGCTCCTCATCCAGGAGGCAGTGCCAGAGACAGGACTGGAGGTGGGTGCCCTTCAGATACAGCCAGGGTCCGTCCAGGAGACAGAAACAGGACTGCTCAAACCCACAGGGTAAACCAGGCAAGGGCCAGGATGGAGATTATACAGATCTCCTGAGCCCATGGGCAAAGGGTGGGCTAGGGCACCCAGGTCAGGCTGGTCAGGAAAATAAAGATCCATTGCCACATTTATGGTGCTGATACTCTTACTGCAAACTCCCTGGAACATGGAAATGCAATGAACAGACCTCAATCAATTTGCTTTTCATCATTTTTGCTCTTTTCTGGCCTTAGGACATCTCAGTCAACTCTTTAGTTTTTGTATTCTGCATGATGTAGCTAATCTGGGCACTTAGATTGCTCCCACCACAGTAGCACTTCATTAGCATAATCCTGTTGTCTTCAGGTTTATGATTCTTCAGAAGATGATCATAAGGATCCCAGTGCATGTGGCACTGTTCCTTTGTTCACTTGAATGGGTGTTATATAAGCAGATTGCTCTTGGCCACAGGTTAGCCTGCTTTCTAGTGCAAAACAATAAAACAGCTTTTCACATAAACCTGGGGAAACCTTTCCTTTCACTGAGCCATATTTAGGATTTTGTGTCAGAGTCATTCTCTATTCTAAAAAGTTGGTGATGCATGCGGTTATTAAATGGTTCTCCCTCTTTTTCTTGCCTCTTGCCTTTAACTGTCAACATGCAGGAGATGATAATAAACCCTTGACTTCAACCACTGCTGTATTTGTTTTAGAGCAAAGCATTTGTGTAGACAAGGAAAACCACATTCTGTCTCAGTGGAACTTGTTCTTGCTTTGAAATAATGTTAGGTCTATCAGCCTGAATCATCTCAAAGGCTTACTGAGCTGCAAACACACTGGTAACTGAAATGCAGGTGAGCTCAAAGCACACACTGGCCTAAGAACCGTGTCCACTATCAATTGCCATTTTGTCATCTTAATTTTAGCGAGGTGTATTGAATAATTTATCTTGTGTACCAGTACAGACCAGTGCATTGCATCCTTCCCTTGTGGCCCCTGAGGACATGCTCTGTTCTGACACTCTGCTGAGGCAAAACCACATTATCCACTACTTTAACAGGCAGCTTAATTTATTGTGGAAGGAAATCAGTTATACAGTCAAGAAGTGAATTTCTGTGTTGTCCCTGTGTGAGCTCTGTGTGGACTGTCACGGCACTAGAACATGTAATTCCCCCAAAAACTCAACACCAAAATAAAGACTTCATCTTTCCCTTCTCAAAGTGAGGGGAAGAATTCTATTGCAGTTGCTTGGTGTATTTTTTTCTAATTTTACATCTATGATGCTTTATTTGTCCAAAGGTACAGAGAAGCCTTGTGGGAAAAGTAAAATTCCATGCAGAGTGTAGAAGCTGTAACTGTTTATTTAAAAATCCAAATGTATGCTTGCAAAACTGCTTTTTCAGAAAACAATCATCATTTCCATGAAGAACAGCTCCGTTGTGGCTGAGGTCAGGAGGTCCTGACCATTGTCTTTTGGCTTTAATTTTCTTCTAAGTTTTTCCAAAGTTCTCACCAATGAACATCTGCAAAATTCCTTGCAACACACAGCATAATTACTTAACTTTTATTTCCTTACTTCTAAAGGAAACCTAGCTGTTAATAGGACCACAAACCCAATTACCAATGCGTTTTCTTCATTGTTGAATCATTATTCATAGATCATATTGCAGTAACTGAGGATCAGGTTCTAGTGAATTCACCTAGTAACATTAAACAATTCACAAATCAAGTAAAGTTTTATAGCCTGAGGGAGAAATATTCCAAGACAAATATTTTCCTCTTTAGAATAATATGTTACAGTGAAGTTGAAATGTCAGTGACTTGTTTGTGGACAAAAAACAAAATATACTGCATGTTTAAAGGGGGATAAACTTGCAATTCAAAAGGCAGCTGTGATCACTATATCTCCCTGAATATCAAGCCTGGGCACATCAGCCTAATCTGAATTTTATGTCTGAGTATTAGAAACTGAGCAACTTAGTTTGTAAAAAATTGAAAAGTTGGAAAAACAGAAGAGATTCTTCTGTGTTGTTTATAAAATGTCAGATTTGTCATTGCTTTGTGTCTTTGGTAGTTTTTTTCACATTTGAAAACAAATTAAGCAGCAGTAGTTTGTAATACTTGTAAGAATGACAAAAAGGCGCAACACAATAGACAGTCAAATTCCAAATGCATATTGAAGAAACCTGGTGATATATCTCTGTCATCCTTCAGGAGTATTAGATGTTAGGAGGTTTATTGCTTGAAATATTCATCAGTTTCTGTCATTAGGCCCCCTGAATCTTTCTTTTTCTCACTTTTCCAAGCTGTCTCCCCACCTCTCTCACCCCTCTCTCCCTACCACAGACAGAACTCCTGTAAGGCCTTTTAGCCTTGCCCGTGGCCAGCCCTGGAGCTCTGTTGGAGCCAGGCCAGGTTTATACCAGTTGGGAATTTGTCCTAATGGCCCTTTTGGTCACTTTTGGGGTCATTCAGTTTCAGCCAATTTGACTGGGAGACAACTGCTTTACACTGAGTGTTGGGTATCTGAATTGGATCAAATGCCCAGGTCCCTCCAGCCTTCCCTGATGGTGCCAGGAGGGAACAATCCATTGTATCCAGAGAGGAGGTCAAGCCAACAGTACTAAAATGCTGTAATCAGGTAAGAGCCACAATTCCAATGGATTAAATGCAAAATGGGCAATGGTCTGTTTTCCTCGGAGGCAAATATTAAGGATATCAAGAACCTGTGTTGCTCGGAGATGGAGTCTCAGTAAATACCAAACACATTGTTCTGCTCCTGCCCCTAGCAGAGCACAGCAAATTCGCTTACCCAGTACTAGGCAGGAGGAGTCAGTGGAAACCCAAAGAATCCACACAATAACATCTCAGGGGACAGGAACTTTAAATGAATCCAAAACAACAACACCAAAAACTTTTGCCAAGTTCTAAATATCGGTGGTTCTTACGGTAGATGCTTGAAGTGCACTCAATTAGAACACATCCATGAATTGGCAGTGGAAAAATCCGACTGCAGCAGCAGAGATGAGCTGCAGCTGCAGCTGATAGTGAGGGGTGGGAATACAGAGAGCACTTTCGTGATGAAGGCGAGACCGGCAATCAGTTGTGTGCTTCAAAGCAATAAAGCACAATCAGTGTGACAACAGGGCCCCATTGTTGGCTCAGGCTTTCTGTTGAAAGGCCTTGCACAGGGGAAGGGCCCTGCAGCAGAGCGGCCTTGCCCCCAAGCCCTTCATTTCTTCTGTGTTCTTCTCAGCCTTCCTTTCTTTCTTTCTTTCGTTCGCCTTTTTTCCCCTTTCGCTTTGCAGCTGAGATTTCCCCGTTAGGGAGCAGTTCTTCAGCGTGGTTAAAATGCTCGAAGTTGCCTTGTCTTGCTTTTATTTAGTTTTGCCCTCGCACCAGGAGTTCAGATCTCACTGTGGGGTGGCTGGCATGCATGGGTTGAACAGTGCAAAGATCAATGCTCAGTTCTATTAAGAAGAAAATGTCCTTTTTTTTCCTTCCCCAATCAGCAGGTTTTCTACCAGAACTCTCTCTTTACCACCCGTGACGTTCCTCCACTGAGGACAACTTGATATTCCTGGGGAGCCCTAGCTCTTTTCAGCTCATCTAGCTTTTTGGAATAGTACAGTTCTGTCCCTAATAAAATTGCATAATTTTAATTTCTAAAGCCTTTGAAATGTGTCTTTGCATTTTTCTGAAAGGTCCATAATTTAGAAGTTCTTAGAACCACACTTTTTAATAAGTCTCCTGTCCCAAGCAACCATGACTACTTGACTGGTACCAACCTTAAAGCTTTGACAGGTTTATGCTATTCCTGATTTCATTTTTGCAGCACGTAGAGGCATCCCAAACATTTACAGAAAAATAATTCTTTGCCAGCTCCTAAACTGAGCATCTCACTGAACAATTTAAACATGGGTAGCAATACAAGGAAAGACTTGACAGTAAAAGAAAGAGCACAAAAACAACCAGGCAAGTGGTTGCAAGAAGTTGAAATCACGAAGATGAAAGCATGGTCATTAATATGTGGTCTGTGCAGTAACTTAAATTGTGCTTCTGCTCTCACTGAAATCAATGGCAAAACTCCACAGTCTTTAATTACGTTAGGGTGCAATGTGGGGGGAAAAAAGAGATAAATGAAAAAGGCAGATGTTACTCATAAAATTGTAGAATATCCTGAATTGGAAAGGACCCACCAGGATCATCCAGTCCAGCTCCTGGCCCTGCACAGCTCCATCCCCAGAGTCACACCCTGTGCCCGAGGGCATTGAGCAAACACTCCTGAGCTCTGTCAGGCTGGGGCTGTGCCCACTGCCCTGGGAGCCTGTTCAGTGCCCAGCCACCCTCTGGTGGTTAGATGTAGATCCAAGTACCTGATATTTTCCTAAGTGGTCATTGTCCTAAGTGGATATTGCCCTAATATCCAACCTAACCCTCCCCTGACTCAGCTCCAGCCGTTTCCTGGAGTCCTGTCACTGTCACAGGGAGCAGAGATTGGAGCTGCCCCTGCTCTGCCCCTTGAGAAGATGCTGAAGACCACGGCGAGGTCTGGCCTCAGTCTCCTCCAGGCTCCTCATACAGCTTCCCCTGCAGACCCTTCACCATCTGCTATTCCCATCTGATAAACTTTTTCATCTGATCAAGATTCAGTGCTCTTGCAGTGGCACTGGTAGCTACCCTGAATGCAAAGCAAGTGAGAATTAGCTATTATTCACTCTTACAGCCAGAACCTGACAATGTTTGCCTGCACTGTCTGGAGATGAGAAAGAGGGATTCAGTTCCTCTTTGCATTTCAGAGAGCCCAAAGGATTCTAAAAGCCTTCATGCTTTTGCCGTGAAAAAACGTCCTTTAATAAGCAAGTAAAGAAAAGTGAGGTAGAGCCAGCTGCAGATGTACCCTCTGATGTCAAGGGCCCCACAAGCTCTGAAGGAGGGAGCTGAGGCAGTTTGCTTTGTTTGATGCATTGTGGTAATCAGGCAGCTTATTTCTGACCTTCAGGGATCTGGCTCCATGTGAAAAGGAAAGTAAAAGCAATATAAATCTATGTGAGGAGATGGTTTCACTGAAACCTGTATGTCATGGTTCATAAGTGCTAGAAGCCATGCAGGCCCAGAGGGAATGATGGATCAGAAATGGCAATATTCATACCCATATATATTGATACATCTTTGTAGGTCTCAAAACTCATCCAACTGCCCACAAAGATCTGTCCCACATAAAAGCACTGATGAATAACAGTATCTCCTTAAAATGGTAATTAAATTGTACAGAATGCAAAGAAAAATTAAATCTCATTATTAAATCCTTAGATTAAAAGCAGCCTCTGGGAGGATACTCAAGATCTCTGTGTGTGTCCTGTGCTGTACCCTGGTCTCAGGACATCTGCTGTTTGTCACTGCATATGTAGGCATTTGTTTTGACCTGGTACACCCATCCTCAGTTTCTCCTTTGGATTTATATCATATCTGTTTAATCGTGACTGGAAATCAGTAATTTCAGTTACAATGATTTCAGTCATCCTGCTCTGTGTGCCATTATGAGGACCAGACTTCAGAAATTCTTCTTTATTGCCTGAAAATACAAAGACTTTGTTGCATTCATATTGAGCAAAAGCATTGCTTTGAGCATAAAAAACGGGGTGGGGGGAGGTATTTTCACATAGAAAAAATGTTTTAACTTTAATCCATATATTAATATTGCCTCCTTTTTTGTCTTGCAAACTGTATCTAATTAATTTTTTTCCTTGCAATTATTTTTTCAGACTGTCAAGGAAAACTTGAATTTCTTCTATGCTAATTCTTCTATGCTTCTGTGTTAATTATGCTAAGCAAAATCTTGAAATCCTCAAAGTGAATAACATATGCCACTGTCATCTTGCATACATTATTTGCACAACTGGGCAGTTTGCATCAGCCTCCTTGCAATGTGCACCTGTGCTTTGTAGGGATTGAAGAAAAATTGAAATTCCTCGGGAATGTTCGGTGCACCATAGATCAGTTAGAGGTCATCATGTTATTTAGTGTTTTATGGTGAATAAATCAGATGCTCACTTCCAAATCCCCCTTTATATGAGCTATAATACATCGAGTTCTTTATGGAAAAGGAATTTTTATGAACTGAAACTGAACCACATTATCCTGTAAAGTAATGGGGCAGTGACACATACAATGAATAGGACATCACTCACTTTTTTGTATTTTCTGCAACACAGTGAAAGCACAAAAAAGCTGAATCAAGTAGATGCTTCTCCCTGTGTACAAACACAAGACTTGAGGCAGTGAGGTGGGAGTTTTCATATCTAGGTTAAACATCAACATTAAGATGATTGTTTAGATTCTTCGTAAAAGGGGAGTCTCCACAACCTTATAAATAAAACCTAGTCTAGCAATAAAGAAAAATACCACCAAAAATGTACACTGGACCAAGAGAGGAAGGCAAAATAGATATTTATTGGCCCTCAGAGGAGTTTCCTGTGAGTGAGTGTTGGGATGGTGAGGTCTTAGTCTTCAGAGCACATAGACGAGATCCTTTGAATCTGCCCCTTGATTTACAACTCAAGCTTTTCTGTTACACCCTGCAATTAATAGTGCTTTTGATTGGTACAACTATACAATTCTGCCCTGAATATAATACATTCCAAACCAGTTACAAGTGAGTCATGGATGTGGAGGAGTCACATTGTACAGCTTGATTCATCACAGACTTCAGCTACTACAGGAATTATCCTCAACCCTTAGCAAAATGCAGAGCAGCATGTGGATTATGAACAGTTACTGTAAAATTACTTGCTTCTTAGAACTTCTCTCATTATTTTCCATATGAAATAGGTAGGACAGGTGAGAAGAATTCTCTTAATTTTCATAATAACTGATTATAACTTTGAAGTGTGTATTTATTTTCTTTTGCTTTATGGTAAGACAAAAAAATTATAAATGGAGACATTTAATTCTTAGAAGAAGCATAATATTCTGGAGGGCCAGGGATTCTCTGCTGACTGAGATTTAAAACACCTTTTGACTGATCCTTAAATAAATTTTGGTATGTATTGTAAGAAGGCTATGAATGACTTGATTAATTTTCATATGCCCCTTCCAGCTTCTTATCCTTGAAAAGAATGAACATGCAATTACCTTAATTAGCAATATAACAGCTGATTGTTGCTTCAGATATGCATTTTGCCGTTTCTTTTCCCTCAGTGTGCAGCTCTGAAGTGGCAGGAAGTTCACGGTGTAAATGGGTCTGGTGAAAAACTTAATTTTCCAGCTTGGTCAGAAAAAATTCCAACCCTGCTCCCTCCATATTCAAAGAATTAAGAACTATGAGATGATCTGTTTCATAGTTTAGTGCAACAGCAGCTGAGGGTCCAGACTAAGGGGATGATTCACTTATCTTAAAATTCAGGTGTCTGAAATTTAGGTGCCTCATCTGAAGTAACTGTCTGGGTATCCTGTCAAGGGACTGGAAACTGATAAACAACTGCAGGAGACAACACATCTTATCAGAGCTGGAAAACGTCCCAGGTTGGGGGACATTTCTCACTCCACTCCCTCGAGGTGCCAAGGCACCCAGTTAGGCTTTGGATTTCACTGGGCTTCAGAGAAAGCTGCAGGACATTAGAGAACTGTAAATCTTTTGCTTTCAAGCATTTAGCAGGTAGTACCTTAGGGAGCACATTTAGGAAAAAAAAAAAAAAAGTGGCTGCTGTAATATTTATAGTTTAGTTTTTCAATTTTACTATTATGTCAATGCTGGGGTTTAAAGCAAACAAGAAGAAGATATTTTACAGATCAAATATCACCTTTACTACAGGCCCTAACTAGAGGCACTGTGAAAAACAGATTAGAACTAAATGTTTTGGTCTTCTTGTATTGCTCAAATTTAAAATAAGATATTAATGTTATTTCAGGTTCAAATAGGTTTAAATATCATTGGTGAAAAGAAAGCTTGCACTGGACTTTTAAATAGAAGTTTCTAGATTGGACAAGTCTTATTTTTTCCATCATTTTGTTTTCCTGCTTTTAAAAATCCATCTATTAAGAATATCTGTTCTTCCTTTCTATCCTTTGGGATATAGCAGAAAATAATGATATTTTGTCAGACTCTTAGAGAAAGTAGAAGCATGAAAGGGTTAAAAATTTATTTCAAAGAAACAGTGAATACAATAGAAATTCATTGCTATGTTTTGTTTAAAAATATTTTGGTGATCTGTGTTATTATTAGTGCTGCACCTGTTTTGCTTGCAACTGTTTATAAGCTGATATTTTTGAAGTCATTTCTGCTTGTTCCCAAATCAGTCCAAAACCTGAGCATAAAGAACCTCAATCAATGAATATAAATATTATAAAATTGAATTAATAAAAAAAAAAAGAAAACTGTAATAAATTCATCTGCACAGCAAATATCTTTTTCTGAACTTGTTACTATTATTTTTGGTTAGTGGACATTCCTTGGGTTTTTATTTGATATCATTGGTGATGTGGCTCAGCAACAGAATCCTGATTTACATGTCTTGGTGTCTTTTAATCTCTTCAGTCCAGTTTCAGTTAAAGACTCCAGGATATAAATACAGATAGAGCTTCCTGCCTTGGAAACACCTGTACAAAACTGGTGGGAAGCACTGCTATGCAGACAGTATTCATGGCGTTCCTGAGAAATGTGGTGAGATAAATAACAAGAAAAAACCTAAAGAGCAGCTGGCTTTGCAACAGAGAACGTGTTTGAACATGATTTGCCAATAGCATAAAAGACTTCTAAAAAATATGAAGATTACTGCAGATAGAGGACATCAGCTGTCTCTGGCAGATATGTGAAAGTCCTTGAAAAAGCTAAAAAAATTTGGGTTTTGGCTTAAACAGAGGCTTATAAACTCATGGACTGAAGAGCATGGGAAGAAAATACTGAAAACTAATGTAACTTAGCTCACCTGTGGAAGGTGTAGAGCTAATTTGACAGGCTTTGATAATGAAGTCGCACCTCAGATGACATGGTCTGTCACAGTATTTGTACTTTGGATCACTCTGGGAATCTCTAATAGTCGCTGTACCTGAGATTCCCCTGCCCTCCTCCTTTGAGGACCAGGAGTTAAATGGACTGAATGGTTTCCTTCCACTAATTGAGCCCACTTTGTGAATGTCTCTGGCCCTTAGCTGGCTGCAAAGCACACACCAATCCCCTCTGACAGGGATTTTTGGTATATTTTCTTGGTCACCTCTGTCTGTGACATGAGAATTCACCTTTCAACAAGGTCACCTCTCCAGCAGCTTCCAGTGCTTAACCCTCAAACTCCAGCTGCTCGAGCAGCCTGAATTTTGCTGTAGTTTAGCTCTCCTGGAGTAGATTTGCTCGAGGAGTCCATAGAGCTGACAGAAAGTATGGTAACCAAGAAAAGAGTGTGGTAATTTTCCCAGTAAGACAAGAAAGAGACCATTTTTAGTATATGACTGTTATGGGGTTTGCCCTGTTGTGAGAGTCCCTGCCAAAATCTGTTAGAGGCAGATCAGGTCTCCATCAAATTCCTTGATTTGAGCTGGTGATCACTGCTGATGAAAAACAGGAGTCAGTTCTCAGGGAGGTCACTAAAAGTATAGAAGGTATTTAGTGCATTATTTTATAGTCAGAATATGAGCTACTGTGAAGAAAATGAACTTTATCTCAGCCAAAATCAGCACACCCCATTTGACAAACTCTTCCTCCTAACCATGTATTAATACACAAACCATTTAACCATAATCCAGACCCTTGGATTAATATTCTGTGTTTGGTTCAAAATTTTGGTTGTGGTTTAGAGGGTTGTCCTGATTTAACAAACCTCATCTGTCTTTATGTAACCTCGAAAATTTCAGTCTTCCAGCCCATCTGAGAGGAACCTGAGCTATACATTGAAAACAGCATTGGCAGATTGATGGAGGCACAGAGCATTTCATGAGTAGCCTCGGAGCACAACTCGGTGTAACTTCTGTTTTATTGGGGCCTGGAGGGAGTGCAAATTGCAGCAACATAGATTCCTCTGATGTTACCCACTGTGTCCAGCTGCAGTTCCAGCCCTTTAATATAGTGATGCCTGTTTCATGCAGAGTTGTGAGTGCTAATTGTGTGACACCACATCCAAAGGCAGCGCTGAGCAAACGTCTGTGGTGCTCTGCTGTGCTCTGCCAGGCTGCTTTCCTTTTTTCCCCCCCTGGATTTAATTTCTGCTAAATTAGTGACATAAAACAGCTTATAAAGGGTTCAGTGTGTACCAGTACCCACCAGGAGCATGAGTGGGGAGAGAGATGGGTGAAAAGGAACTTCCAGTTGTAACTGGAGTGGTGGATGGAGTTACTACAATGGCTCACCGTGTTGTATTGGATAACATTCCTAATGCCATCCACTTCTTGCAGTAGATGTTACTCAAATTATAAGTTGTAGTGTTTTGCTTGCTTTTTGGGGGGAAGAACAGACACACTTCAGCTTCTGGCTGGGTAGGGCAGCAAATGCTGATAACTGCAGGCAATAAAATGTAAGCAGGAGGCAGAACCCAAAGACCTGATGGCCACAGAGGACTGAAATAACTCAATGCTGACTGGGTAGGTTATATTTATCAGTTTAGTTACAACAGCACATGTTTTTAGTTCAGTTTACAAAACATTTCTGAAGTCCTGGATGGTTTAGTAGAGGCTGATCACCAAACAACACCCACATTGTTTTTTGGGAGTGAGCTACTTGTCAGAACCTGGGGTGGTCATCTCTGCTTTTCACTGCAGGGCTTTCTCTGAACGTATTATAGACATTTCCTTTAAAATGTTAGGCCCAAATGCCATACTTTTAATTTAAACTGTGTTTCATATTAGGTGCTTTACTCAAGGTTCTCAGTTCTGCTTTTAAACCATTACTTAACTTTCAGACAATTTACAACCCATAACCTAACAAGGAATCTAGAGCTCATCTTTTGGGATAGATATTTTGTCCTGCTGCTCTTAAAGTCCTGATAGATTTTTAAAGTTATTTTAAAAGGTAAGATAAACTGCAGAAACAATGCTTACATTCAATAACTCAAGCTGGAAATAATTTCATATTTTGGCTTTCAAACATCTATCAGCAGAGAATTTCTCTCTGTTGTGTATTATATTTTTAGCTGTCAACATCAGACTCGGTGTCAGTGCCAGGCAAACTGTGACACTAACTAGACTTTCAAGTGTGATCTGTAATCCAACCTAAGAAATCCTAAGCTGAGACTTCACACTACATTATAGCTGTATCCATACATTTATAATTTAGAAAAAATCCTGTAATGTTTTATTTCTGTAAACTGAGGTGACAGCTTTCAACAATTCTGCAACAAATCCATTAAGCACTTAATTCCCAGTGAGGCACAAAAAGTTTGCTTGAACATTTCCAAAGTTCTTGGTCCACCTCTTGTATTATTTAAGAAACATTCTTAAGATAATGATGGTTGGAGAATCTTTTAAGCAGGCTGCTCCTGCAGGTTGATGGACACAGGCACTTTCTTCCTACATTGCCAGGCCTTGAGGGATCTGGCACCAGAACAATAGCAAGAAAAAACAATGAACAGTTTATAAACAAGGGGGAAGCGCTTTCATTAGGAAAATTAGGATCTGTCTTTCACTCTTCTCTACACATTTGGGCCTGCTTTTATCCCCATCTTTATCTATTCACACAGGCAAAGTCAAGCCAGATGAAGCATATGGGAGAATCTTGGTTACTTTACTTTCTAAACTTCTACATAACTATTTCAAAACAGGAAGATGAAATAAAATCCTGCTTTTTTGAGCATTGAAAAAATGACACCTCTTCCTCATTCCTAATGCTGTTCTTGATGAGGCACCACATTTCATTGGCTTCTTTGACTGCCTGGTTCAGAAAACTTCAGAAAACAGAAGACTTTGGCATCATATATACATGGTTTATGTTGTTGTTCTATAGATGCATTATTCATAACTACATAAAGCACCTGGGTCACTTTTTTCATTATTCACTCAGTTTTATGAGGTCTTTTTGTTGTTCCTAACCTTCATTCTGACTTTTGGTTACCAGAACAAGATTACAAGCATGTGGATGTAAATATTTATTTTTCTATTCATTGTTTTTAAGTAGAGTTTGTTTGGCTGAACAAAATCAGCTTCAGCACTGTTTCCTGGGGGACACCTTGTGTGCCTTTTGGCTTTTCCCTGTTCCTAGTTTAAATATTTTTCTATGACTTTGAGTGGGTACGTTGGAATTAAACATAACCCTTCTTTTCAGTGCAATTTCTCCAAGTCCTAGGAAGTTCCCCAGTTCATAGTAAATTGAAGCCCCTCTTCACTACACCACCATCTCGTCACTGCTTTGAGACTCTGGATCTCTGTCTGCCTTGGAGGATTCATGTTCGACAGCATTCTGGAGAATAGGAGTGTGGAGGTTGGACCTTACCCTGTGAGGTCTGATTCCACCTTTTCCATCCAACAGCAGGGAGTTCACTCTGCAGCCTCTCACATGCCACAAATAGAGGTGTCTTTGCACCTAAAAACCGAATCTTCCATTCCTACTGCCTGCTTGCTTCCTATCCATGAAAGTCCAGAGGGTGCTCTGACTTCAGCCTTTCTTCTCAGATATTGCACCCCCATTTTCAGCTGAGTGCCCTCATTCCCTCAGCCTTAAAGGGCTGAGTGTTTCCAGGTTTCACCAGGTAATAACTAAGGGGCAAATTTTACAAAAGAACACCTCTTCCTTCAGCTTTGCATATAATGTTTCATTTCATATCTGTTAGCTGTGCTGTGCTGCTAGTGCTTTCTGAGTGGTATCTTAGAAGATCAGTTCATCTTTCTCTGGCAGATTGCATAGATTTCAGAGTTTTGACTGCCTCTATTTTAGGAAGTGTACAGCTTGTTTTGGGAGCTACCCCAAAATAGGATTTGCTCATATGCATATGTTTACCTGTCTGCCTAGTGTTTTCCATCTCCATGCAAGCTGTGTTGTTCAGTAGCTTTGGTACTTAAAATAATGCAGGTAAAGCTGATGTCTGGGGGATTAACTAATTCTTCACATAATTGCCTTCACAGATATAAGGTTAAAAAATTTCAGTGCTAAGCAACAAGAATTACAATTAGCTCTGTCCGTCGAGGGGTTGTTGCATGAATTTCTCTAACACCCAGTGTATTAGTAGGTTTTGTGTTATTTTCCTGACTAATTCTAATGAATGATAATATGGCCTTGCAGATTTAAGAACTGAGAAAATCAAACCTACACGAAGAAACAAACAGACTTTCTTTTCAGTGTTTCAACTTAAACTGTGTTGTTTATGCAGAGCTTCCGTATTACCTGTTAGTTTGGGGTGTGAGGTACTGGCTACCCAGAAGGTACAGAGATGATCACTTGGTGTGCAATTTGAATATGCAGTTGAGATTCTGATAGTTTGACCTGATGACTCTTAACCCCTTTTATTGACAAACAGGCACGTGCAGGATGTAATTAACCCTCCTGTTCACATCCAGACTGGTTTGCATCACGTAAATAAAGCACGGATGGGAAGAACATCCTAAAATACCATCAGGATCAGCTGTATCTTTGATTATACTGGTTGAATGTGGCATGTAGTTGATTCATGTACATTAATGTACATTCATGTGCATACATGTACGTAATTTTCATTTGGATTCTTGGATAATTTTTGGTAAGTTAAATTCTACTGGTTATAATTAGATTTTTATTACAAGTGGTTCAGTGGGATCAAATACACCACAGAATCTTACAGTTAAAAATTTAAGGTGCTGGTCGGTGCTGTAAAACACTATCTGGATGTGTTGTAATGTAAAAGAAAAGTAGTTTCCATAGTCAGCAGGCTGGGATGCAAAAGAATTTGTGTTCCTCATCCAGAAATAGGTAGAGGAAGAATAAATAACTTTGTTGTTCTATCTCCCATTGCAGCAAAACAGATTTAAGTCACCAGATCCTTAGAATCCCTTGATTCCATCTCCTTTAACTCCAGTGGGAGCATAGAGAAGTAATTCACATGTAAATATTTACATGAAAATCTCATCTGAGATGGTTTAATCTTTAAAGGATACCACACACCATACTGAGATTTAAATTCCTCATTCCAAATTCACAGAAAACGTGCATCCCTGTTAACTGGCTAATCAACGCTTCTAAACATCAGGGTATTTTGCTAATGTTCTGGAACACAGTTTTTAATGAATTAATTGAATTCTACATCCAGCCTTTTGTAAAGGGCTCCTGTGCATATGCAAATGAGTATCTACAGACAAATAGATGAAAGTGAAATCACTCGAATATTTAACGGCTGTGTCTGAATGTTCAGTCCATGTTATTGATAGCAGAGTGCTACTGATTTGCCCTGTGACCATTCACTGTTAAGGACAGCTACTACTGATAAAGCTAATTGTCACCAAAAAGATTTTAGAATCATTTCTAAGTAAATGTCCACCTATTGGAAGTCTGAGTTGGTTTNTGAAAATTTGATTTGTTTTTTTTTTTTTTTTTTTTTTTTCTTTTTGCAGCAGGACAAAATAACTTTCTAATCATTAGTGGCAAGTAAATCTCTCAATGCAAAAATACCTCCTGTTGTGGTGGGTGGGTTTTTTTATATATACACAATATGCCTTCATATGCTGCAGCTTCAATTATAGATTAAGAGTATGAAAATGCTGAAAAGAGCAAAAGTTAAATGCTCAGACTACACCTAAAATTCAAACAAATAGGCAATGGTTCTTAGGAAAAAAACTAATCAAACAATTATACTTAGTGGAAGTCCTAATTAACTCTGTGCATCTTCTGAAATTGTAAACCTTATCTCTTACATTGTACATTCCTTTTAGGTAAGTAGGTTAGCAATTAAAACACATGTATCTAAATTTTTGTAGTGGGTGGCTGAGGAACAATATTTGCATGGCATTTATTCTGTATTAAGTTTCTTAAAGTCATGTTTTAATAAATAAATTACTTTCATTTGTATTTGAAAAAAAAAAGAAGAAAAAAGCAACAAAATTACCATCCTGAGTTGGAACAAATCACAGTTAATACTGTGTAGATGAATTCAGATTTTGCTAATCCAGTGGAGTCATCTTTAATGGAGATTCAAAACAAAACAAAGAAAATCCACTTTCCTTCTTAATAAGTCTCCTCCTGCCCCAAATATTTAAGCCCTTTATACAAGGTTAAATTTTTAAGACTATGAAATCTTTCGGACTTACAAATATCTTTTTATGAAAATTCATTCTAGTAGGAAATGTGTGGAATCTAGCAGAAGAAGTGTCAAAATAAAAATCTAGTAATTTCCATTCTGTCACTACCAGTTGTCAGTCCAAGACAGTGCAATGTTTGAGATATAGATAGTATCAAATACTGTTCTCTGAGTTGCTTTTTTTTTCTTAGTAAAAACCTTAAAATATAAATAAACACAAATGACTTCAGCCTTGACATTGACTTTTGCTGTGATCACAGCACATCCACCTCCCTACCCCAGCCTGTGGGATCCAAAGAGAGTACATCAAAGAACTTTTCTTCTCTGAAGGAAGAAAATGTGAAAATTCCTGTGTTTTGTGAATGTTCATTGTCATGAGAAATACCTTTAACATGAATGGAAATACACTGTCAGACTGGGGCTGTGGCATAGCCTCTGCTAAGCAGCCAGAATGTTTTCATGTGGGGAAAGGACTTCTCAATACCTATTTCAGAAAAGCCTGTTCCTCTTACAAGAAACAAGTTTGGGTTTTGAGGACCAGCAGACCAATAGGATGGCACAGACTGGAGCCTA
The DNA here is from genome assembly GCA_013397915.1 of Daphoenositta chrysoptera. Taxonomy (NCBI): domain Eukaryota; kingdom Metazoa; phylum Chordata; class Aves; order Passeriformes; genus Daphoenositta; species Daphoenositta chrysoptera. Next base: position 191,071 of record VZRO01006720.1, read on the forward strand.
TAAACATGGGTACATGTACAAAAAGTCCTGCACTTTCTATGGAGCTGTGGTTAGAAATTATGAATGTTGGTCTAGAGTCTACAGATCTCATTGGAAAAATATTCCGATTCTACGCATATCTGTGGAAGTGAAAGAAAACGGGTTAGAAAATCCTGAGTTCAAACTGGCCTTACTGGTTGCTTTCTCTCTGGTGTAGCCAGGATGCTCATCGTGGTTTGGGTTCAGCCTCTGGATCAAGACACATTTAGAGTCTCAGAATCATTTGGGTTGGAAACGCCCTCTGAGGGCACCGAGTCCAAAAACTCCCCCAGCACTGCCAAGACCACCACTAAACCATGTCCCCAAGCACCACATCTACACATTTTTTATTTAGCTTTTCCAGGGATGGTGATCCCACCACTGTCCTGGGCNTCTTTTCCAGGGATAGTTATCCCACCATTGCCCTGGGCAGCCTGTTCCAGTGCCTCATCGCCCTTTCTGCCCAGAAATTTTCCCTCTTATCCAATTCAAACCTCCCCTGGAACAACTTGAGGCCATTTTCTCTTGTTTTATCACTTCTTAGCTGGGAAAATATACCAACCCCCACCTAGCTACAACCTCTTTTCAGGTGTCTCTCTGTAGATGTCCTCATATGAGCTGGACATATAAACTCCCATCACAGTCAAACAGAGTTAAGTCACCAGACCCTTAGAATCCCTTGACTCCAGCTCCTTTGACTCCACTGGGAGCGTAGGCAAGTATTTCATAAGTAGATATTTACATGAAAATACTAATGAGATTTTCATTTTACATGAAAATCTCGTTTGAGGTGGTTTAATCTTTAAAGGATATCACACACCATACTGAGATTTAAATTTGAAATTCACAGAAAACGTGCATCCCTGTTAACTGGCTAATCAACACTTCTAAATATCAGGGTATTTTGCTAATGTTCTGGAACACAGTTTTTAATGAATTAATTAAAATCCACATCTATCATTTTGTAAAGGGCTGCTCTCTGTCATTTTGAAGCCATTCCTCCTTGTCCTGTTACTACATGCTCTTCAAAAATCCTCTATCCATCTTCCCTGTAGGCTCCCTTCAGGCCCTGGAAAGCCACAATTAAGTCTCCCCAAAACCTTCTCTTCTCCAGGCTGAAAAATCCCAACTCCCTGTGTCATTCTGAGGGGAAAAGTACATGACAACACCTTCAGGTTACTCTTAATTCCACACAAATGTGAGCAGATACAGAAGGCACATGGAAAGAGCCTCCATATCAAAAACTTACTAAATATAGACATACTGGAGTTGTTCTCCAAGCTAATGGAGAAAAATGTATTTAGAAAGATTTCTCTTAAATGTTAGTTAAATACTTAACCTTAAGTGTGCTTGACGTTGCATTAATATTTAAAAGATTGGCATTTTCAGGCTGTCAGTCAAAAAGCAGAGGAGAAGGTGGATAATCTGCTGCAGGCCCTGCAGAGCTCCAGGCTGAGGGCTGAAGGACGGGAAAGCTGTCTGGCAGAAAAGGACCTGGGGGTGGTGGTGACAGTGGCTGGACATGAGCCAGGTGTGCCCAGATGGCCAAGGAGGCCAATGGCCCCTGGCCTGTGTCAGCAGTGGTGTGGCTGCAGGACCAGGGATTGTCCCCTGTGCTGGGCACTGCTGAGGCCACACCTCGAGTGCTGTGTCCAGTTTTGAGTCCATCATGACAAGAAAGCCACCGAGGGGCTGGAGCGAGTCCAGAGAAGGGAGTGGAGCTGGGAAAGGATCTGGAGCACAAATCCTGTGAGGAGCAGCTGAGGGGGCTCAGCAGCTGAGCCTGGAGAAAAGGAATCTCAGGGGACCTTCTGGCTCTCTACAACTCCGTGACAGGAACATCCAGGAAAGAGGGCAGCTGAGAGTGGGTTGAGTTTCCAGCTCAGTTCCCTTCTCTGGACATGCTCCAGCACCTCAGTGTCTCTCATGAACTTCAGACTGTAAGATCAGGAAGGTCCCTGCACTTCTGGTTTCTCTGTGGCTTGCTGACATTTTAGGGTCTACTAACTGCCTAAGTATCCCAGCTCTCTACTAACAGTGCAGCATTTATTTTCTAACCTTCTCATCTACTCACAAAAACTGAACTTTTCTTACTGTTAAACTGTAAAAAATAGTGTTGACTTTGGCCACTGAGTATTCATCCAGATGATTTCTGGAAGAGTATGGCTGTTAGAAAGGGACAGAGACCACTTTGAACAGACAGCTCACTTGGATTTGGGGTCAGGAGGGTTCACGAGCACAGACATGAATAACCGTGAATAACAGACATGGATAACCATGACTGTCGAATAACTCTGAATAACCAAGGACCAGTCCCAAAGATGGTTAATTTCCTATTACAGATGTAGTCATTATGCATCACTGATCAAACAGAGCAGAATAGGAATAATTGTTCATCACCTTCAAGCTAAACAATCCAAGCCATTATTCTTGCTTTAATATGTATTTAATCCCTTTGTTGCACAATGTATTATGCATCTTCTAATGGCTTTCATCTTCTCTCACACCATTTTAAAGCTGTTAATTAATCTACCTATATAATCAGCATTCACACAAATTCCCAGCTTTGGTATCCACATCGATACAGTTCATGGGGTTTTAAAGTTTAGAGACATATTTGGGCATTTTCCAGATTGTTTGTCCTTTCCTACTGAATGCCACACGTATCTTTTCTTCCAGCACCCTGTAAATATTACAAAGACCTTCACAAGTTCCTTGATGTGTTACAGACATCCACTTTGTTAGTCTAAAGTACAGCTCCTTCTCAGTTACTGTGTTAAGCTCATTATTTCAGACACACAGCTATGACAATTCAACTTGTTATCTGTTAGGCTTCCATGGTATTAATTTCTCCTGTGTGCCTTTCCTTTCCTCTGTATCCACCACCAGTTTAAAGATCGGAGTAATTATTTTTGTTTGGCTTTTGAGCCGTGCTTCACAGACCAGAGCTCTCTTTCTCTTTGAGTTCTGGAACGTTTTGTCAAAAAAACCCACAAAATAGCCAAGAATGATGGTTTATAATTATAACATCTCAAAGTAAACAGAATAAATCAGTATTCAGCTCTTAATTGTTCTCTCTGCATTAAAACTGCCCACTGTCATTTATGCTTCCCTGAAGACTTCAGTTCTAGTGCTGTTTTACATTTCATCTGGATCATGGACCAGGGAACTGCACATCCCAATTATGCAAAGAGTTATATGTTCAAATTTTCTTGTATCAGCAGCTCTGCAGTTGACTTACTTTACAGCACTGGGTTGTAAGACAGACAAGCAAATGACAAGGGAACAATGTACAAGGGACTCATATTCAGTTCAGTCCTCAAGTGTGAGATTATCCCACAGACATTAGTGAAGAGAAATCGTTGTGTAATGAATGTCTCTGGATCCACTCACATATAATGTTACTACATAATCTTGCTAATAAGTACATGAGGCTCCCTTTTAAAATATTTACATTTTTTAAATCAAATATGTCTGCTGTGGGACTTGTTTGAAAACTCATGGCTTCAGTGACTGGAGAGGTTTTTGTTTCGAAGTGAATGCAGTCATGGTCAGTTTATTAAGTTCAGTGCCAACTCTGTTGTTTAAATTCTTTCCTTTTTTTTTTTTTTTAACCATTTCTGGTCTTATAACCCAGGTTTTACAGAAAGAATGTGTTTTACTAAAGTAAAGAAAGCACATTCTGGTTATATATCAGACTCTATTTCATCATTATTTAGCAGCTCCTGTATACACTTGTCTCAGTCCAATAATCAAGATAGGAACTGCTAATAACCTGGCTGAGAAAATTATATGTGGGGATGATAGGGAGATAATCACACCCGAAGTACAGGCCCAGTGATCAAGATTGTTGTGATGATTTAGCTGGAAAATACAAAAGCAGGAGATGAAGGGTGATATTTCAGTTATTTTAGCAAATACAGAAAGTCAGTGTTAAGGAAGAAAAAGATGGAAGTCAGGGCCAAAATCCTTCAAACACTAAAAATAGGAGCATCTACTGACAGAAGAGGGAACTGAAGGAACTATCATAGTGCATGCAGTGGTATCAAAAGGAGCAGAAAGAAGGCTATGTATTATCAAAATAAGAAAAAACGTATGCTATTATTCACATAAAAATTCTCATATCTGTACATAAGGGATTAAGAAATGCCTTTTCTGAGGCTTTATGGGGAGAAGAGTATGAAAGCCTGTGCAAGGCAGTGCAGAATCAAACAACTCCCCTCCAAAAGCTCTGAAATAAAACACTAGCAAAGTAAATATATTCAACAGCAAATCCAGGTGTGTGGCTCTCTGCAAACTGCACTTTGCACAACACAGTACATCAGTTCCCAACCAGCACAAGACCAGAACTAATACAAAATAAATGCAGCAGCATCCCTTTTTTTTTTTCCTACCACTGAGCCAAGCACTAAAAATTCAGAGCAGCCCTGAGTGATAAACATCTCTCCCTCTATAAATGACTGGCCCGTTGCTAGTGGCAACAACTCTGTTCCTAAAGTTAGCTGAGCTCTCGCAGTGGCAAATTCGGTGTCCTCACGTAACTTGCAGGATTCAGCTCATCAGTTTTGCCAACTCCTGCAGCCATACAACTGCATTTAAGCATGAACTTTTCCTTTCTCTTTGCACAATATTCACCAAAGAAAAAATCAGTTAGAGCCTGACTTATAGGATCCTGAATATGGAAGTGGAATCAATATTTGGTCTTGCCATTTTGTGATGCCATTTTATCCCATTTTATGCCATTTTGGGGGAGTTTTTTTGTATGAAATAATTCCCTACAATACTGTAGGACAGATCCTTTAATTCCAGATACAGATGGATGAAAGTAATTCATGCAAATTATGGGACACAGCTAAAAGAGGACTTAGGACTAAACTGTGTGTTACTTAGGGTTTCAAACTGTGGTTAGCAGATGTTTGCTCAGATGATGTGATGTGAGAGGCAAACATTGCATTAATTTATGGTTGTAGTTTTGCAGAAAGATACCATATCAAACCTCTGGGGTAAAAGAGATGTTAAAAATAATCCTTGTCCTGATTTGTGAGCCTTGCTTTTGGTTTCAGAGACACTTTCATCAAAGTCATGAGGAGAACAAAAATTTTTTACGCAAGAATTATTTATGACCAATTCGGAATGAGTTTTGTGAATGTCTTATGGTATTTGGATTTAAGTTTTGAAGTCCAATAGCTTAGAAAATTGTGAGTCATAAATGGGATATCTGATTTGTTGTATTAAACAGTGCTTGAAATTTTCTTTTAAAAACTAATTTCAAATTTCTTGTTAAATTTTTTTAAAGAAAAAACTGCATTTCAGAAAAGACCCTTTTCCTCGTAATTACAAACCTATGGAAACAATTAATTCCAGCCATGTACAATCTTTAAATCACAGAATCATTTAGGTTGGGAAAGACCTTAAAGACAATCAAGTCCAACCCTTAACCCAGCACTGCCAAGGCCAACACTAAACCATGTCCCCAGGTGTCACATTTGAAAGTTTTTTGAACACTTCCAAAGATGGTGATTCCACCATCATATGATAGTGACAAAAAAGATAGATGGGGAAAATGTCAAAGGATCAGTTCATAACCTTTACAATATTGCACTTGGAGCTTCATAAACTGTAGAGATAAAATCCAAATTATTGCTTTTCTTCCTTTATGGCTTTTCGAAGGAAGGCATAATTATCTAAAGTCAACAGTGATTGTCCCACTATAAAAATTATTACAGTCACAACCTGGAGCCTTAAAGAGAATCAGGAGCTGGGGCAATAAAAGCACAGTACACAGGGGTATCTGCTCAGAGCTGTGTATCAACCTAAACTGATTTCAGGGAAAAAATAAATCAATGTGCTTAATAACTTTAAATTGGACATGTCCCATTCTGTGCAGTTTTATGCCAGAGAAATTGCAAGAGTGTCTGGGACTCTGTTTTGTAAGGATAGTTTTATGCACACGCTTCCAGCTGCTGTTTCTGAGTGAGACACAGAGATGAGGGCTGGGGGAAGGGAAAACAAATCAGAGGTGACAGAATGATTGATTTGGATTGAGAAGGCTGTTAAAGCCCATCCCATCCCCACCCCTGCCGTGGGCAGGGACACCTTCCACCATCCCAGGGTTCTCCAAGCCCTGTCCAACCTGGCCTTGGACATTTCCAGGGATCCAGGGGCAGCCACAGCTTCTCTGGGCAGCCTGAGAAGGAAATCACCCTTCATAGAAAAGACTCTTCTGCAAATCTAACCTAAATTCCCTAAACAAATAAGAACATACTCTTTTTAGTGATTCGCTTTTAACAAGGCATGGTGAGTTTTTATGCAGGTCTACACAGGCTGAGATGTCTGCACTTAAAGCAAAAGGAGGTGGTAAATAAGATCATGGATGCTACCAAAAAACTCTGTGAGCTTTACAAGCTTTTACCTCTTGTGTCTGAAACACTTTGCAGCTGTTACTGCTTGTGCAGCACACTTCCTGCCAGGTAAATAGAAATCTGCTGCCTATAATGCTTTGCAAGCATTATTTGCTGCCATAAAACATGAATGAAAGCATAAAATATTGAGGAAGATATAATTTTATAGTGCATTAAAAATAAAAAAAAATTAATAAGCATGACAGGTTAACATTTTACAAGCATCAAAGGAGCAGGTGAATTATGGCATTATAGGCAGCAGAACAAGCTATCTTGTGTTTAGCCTTGGAACTCTTTATTTTGCCCAACCATTTCTAATTAGAGTCTTGAAATTAGATCCTGCTAGCAAACGCTTAAATTACAGGGAGTAAAGAGAGGATCCTATCCAGATATTTTTCCAGTACAAGACTGAGCCCAAGGCACTGTGTCCTGCATACAAATCATTGGAATGTACAGGTGCAGAATGATCATATGCAATGGAAGAAGGTGTAGGTGTTAGAAAAGAAAAAAAAAAGAAAATAGCAATGACCTTTGTGAGTCTGTTTGCCAAAGGAAGAATTGCCATGTTGTGCACAGAGCCAAGAAAACTAGGGTTTTTTTCAGAAAAAAGGTGAAATTCCACATCAGTGTACATAAGAACTGAGGTGCTCCAGATCAAGAACTAGAAAAATATTGTTCTAAGGCAGGAAAGGGAAAAGGAAAGGAAAAGGGCAAATGAGACAGGGAAAGGGGAAAGACTAACTAACAGGAGAAAAAAAAGCCAAAAACTTCCTTGTGTCTAGAATAAAAACCATGAAAACATTGATAAAATATAATCTGGGCCAATACAGCATTTCAAGCAAAAGGAAGGGTATTTTGGGCAAACCTTTTTACTGGCATCTCACATAGGGTGTAAAGATTTATATGCACCCATATGAGGAAACAAGCGAACACCTGTCTTTGGATTCTGTTAAACTGATCCAGGGTGATTACTTTGGGAACTGAGGTAGATTATGCACAAGATTAAATGTCATTTTCTTAGCATAGGACACAGGAAGGAAATCAGTCTTCTGAAATCAGTGGCACAGCTTGTCAGTGTGTTTAGTTAAGTGAGGTCAGTGCTTCTCCGGGATTCCAGGGGGTTCTTTGCTTTACCCAGTGACCTGATATTTTACAGTCAATGAATTTACTGGGTTCTGTAAGAATATCTAGTCTGTGCAGTACTGGAAATAAATGGGGACCTTCCCTCTCAAGATTATTTTTTTTGAGAGACAGTGGTATTTTTCTACCATGTAAAAAAAAAAAAAAAAAAAAAAAAAAAAAAAAAAAAAAAAAAAGGACATTTAAAATAATAATTTAAAAATATTTTTAAAAAAATATTTAAAGGAAAACACATTACTGAAATGTTGGAAGATCTCATGTGGGGAAGATATAATAGGTAGGGAACTCATGAAGGACAAGTCAATGACTGTTTTTTGTCTTATTCCATCTGAGAAGCAAAATAAATAACAGACTCTCAGAACAAAAAGAAACATGAGAATATAAAGGTACGGAAAAATTGAGGGTAAATATCCATGGTGTTTTTTTTTAAAGTGGTTATTTCAGTACTGGAGCAGAGATGGGAAATGGCTCTTGGATCAATTCAGTCTTGAGGTTCGGTCACCTGGCCTTAGTGGATTCAGAAAAGAGAGGAAGGTTTCTACTTCAAGAGGAGACAGCCCAATAATAACAGAGTGATGTTTGCCAGAATTGTTTGAAAAGTTACAAGCTTTATGCTCTGAAACTGTCAGTCAGAAACAAATTGCAACAAGGACGAGTTTTGATGCCCATTTGATGGGCAGAAGTGATAAACTATATGAAAGGTTCAAATGCAAGGTGTCATTATTCTGGTAAGTTGAACCAAACATTGCAAAAATGAAATGGTAAAGGGAGATGTAGTCAGGAGGAGGATAATTTCTGGTACCAGAGATATTGGCCTATTAGCACAATTCCAATTATATTTAGGTCTCACTCTGGTAGAAGATCCAGCACAGAAAAAATGAAAAAATAATGATATGACTCTTTCTTTTTGTTTTTTTTTAGTAATAGGAAGGGAGATAATCTCAGACAATAGTGATTGAATAAAGAAGAAAAACAGAAATAAGGAAAGAGTTCCATTGAATTTGCTACACTAAGAATTGAAGGACCAGAAAATTTCAGTAGGGCAGGGTGATTGAAAATCTGTGAAAGTTATAGTAAAGCAGAAAGTGCAGCTGACACCTGTGTTTAGCAGAAGAAAGAGGATATAGTTCTCACCAAAGGCAGAGCATTGTACAGGACCATTCCAGTTTCCCATAATAATAAAAATTATTTGAGGAATTTTAGCCTTAGGTAGAAGCAAATCCTTATTTCTGTTATAATAGAAAAAAATCAGCATTAACAGAATGCCAAAAATCTTAACCAAAAATGGTCCTTACAATTTCAATCATAATTTTTTAGTCAATCTAATAATGACTATTTGTAAAGGCAAATGAAAATATGTAAGGAATGCATCATAGGATGTCTGTGGTCAGTATCCAGATGAACTGGAGAAAAATAAAGTCCTTGGAACAGTATAATTCAAAGACTGATGTTTTCCCACTGTGCAGACAGCAAAACAAGGTCAAGGATGCATCAGTAGCAAAAAGACAAATTACTGAAGAGATGTAGCCACATGTCTTTATGGGAATAGAAGAGCTGCCAAGAGAATATAAAATCAAACTAGTGACATCAGCAATTCCAGCAGCAGTCTCTGACCTCTGTATTTTCCTACTAGAGAAGGTAAAAAAAGAGCAAAAGAGAATGAAGGGTATGAGAGGTATTTGACAGATAAAAGTGCTTAAGGACTCATATGCAATGAAAGCCCTGAAGCTCAGCAGAAAATTAGCATATGTATGTGGAGAAATAAAACAAGCTTCTTATATTAGCTTGTTTATCAGAAACCAAATACTCCCAAAGTTATATACTTTGAAAGTCCTCTTGGCCTTTCTCCTCCCCAGCTTTTTCATGGAAGAATCCAAGCATTAACTGTATTCATCATTATATTTGGAAGGTACTGGTGTCAGCTGGCTCCCAGTCAGCATCACTCTAGCAACAGAAAATTTCTGAAAAAGAAATCTAGGATGCTGCCAGGGTTGCTTGGCATCCTCTGCCAGGCAGAAGATGTGTTGGTTTATGACAGAAATAAAACTGAGGATGATGAATGTTGAGATAGTTTCAGCAAGCTGGCCTTGCTCTGAATGAGGCTGCTACCTGAGAAAAGGAACAGATAAATGTGTGCTGTTTATTATTAAGAAACGGGAAGTTCTGGTGAACCACAGTGTTTCCAGTGCTCCAGAAAAAGCTCAGCAGAGTTCATGAGTGCAGCAGTGTTTCAATCGTCAGAGAGCAAATTTTGGAAAGGAAGTAACAAGGTCATTTAACACAGCTGAAGAAGTATTGATACATCTACCTCTTTGGTGCAATATTCTGTGTTCTACCTGCGATGCAGAGGTAAAGGCAAGGGTTGCAGAGTTCTTTGGTATATCTATATCTAAATGTGTCTCCATCAAAGAAAACCTGTCTGGAGACATCTGTAGTAACCACGAAAAAAAAAAAAAATCAGAGAAATCAAAAAATGGTCTGTTCCAGCATGTGTAGGCTGCCCAGAAACTCACAGAGACCTGCAAAAGGCCCAGTCTTTACATACTTGGCAGTTTGATAACACTGATTTGATTAACACTGATTTGATAACACCCAAACAGATTGAAACATCTTTGCCCTTAGAGAATTCAAATTAAATAAATAACTTCCTCTTTTAGATTCAGAGACTCTGATCAGAGAGGGTGCTTTCTTTTAATCCTTGCTAGCACCAAATAATCCTGGGGAAAGTCTTTGCTAGGCAAAAACTCATGTGAAAAAACAGACTTCTGAGGAAGGTGTCCAAGTAAATATATGGTAATATTGACCTGACCATACTGTTTAAATCAATCACATTTATTCATTTTTTTATTAATGAATTATTTATTCAATATGAATCAAATGTATTCAGTGCTGCCCAAGAAGAGAGAACCAAGGGGATGAAATGCAAAACAGACCAATTGTCACAGTATTAAACACACTGTGGCATTGGGATTATGGAATGAAGGAATTGTTAATCCTCTGAGGCTTCGGAAGAGCTGCTCTCCAAAATCCTGCAACAGCACAAACAAGGGCATCACATGAGTGCAACAGTTTGTAGGTTTGACTAGGCTGGGTCAAACCTAAGGAACAGCTGGGAAGAATATAGTGTGGGAGGAAAAAAAGCAAACAAGAATATCCAAACACACCCCCACCCCCAGGAAACAGTTGCTATTATAATTAATCTCTACAAAACTACCTGACAGACCTGGGCAACAGGCAGCAGCAGCTGTTTTTGTGTGTGTGTTAGGCTGATTTTTCGAGAGGACACGCACCTACATTATTGTAGATGATTCTTTCTCCATACATACAGACCTGGCTGTACTTTCATGGTTATCGCCTGCACAGATCATGCAAAAAACTAAAGCTAATTCTTGTCAGGTATGAAATTCCTAAGCTATTCATAGAAAGCTGTGAGCCTTTATTAGTGCCTCTGAACTCCTCAGCAAAGAGGAGGCAGAATTGCCCATATTTAAGGGAACAAAGAAGGTAAAAATCAGGAGAAGCTGTGTGTACAACAAATTTGATGTATTGATCCCCTGCACCTGGATTCTCTCCAGCAGAGCTGATGATAAATATATTAGGAATGGCCCTACTTGAAGCACTCTTTAATCTTAAACCTCTGAAGTCCAACCAGAAGGAACTGTTGGAGCAAAATCCCAAGATACACACTTGGCCACTGTAATGGTCAAGGGTAAAAAAGAAATGGACAACCACTCCTAGAGCAAAAAGATAATTTTTTTTTCTTAAAAATCTTAGAAATCTTTTGGTGCACCTTCTCAGAGCTCTTACTTGTGATGGCTGCAAAGGTATTTCTTCAAAGGAATGAAGTGCTGCCTTATTTCCTACTGCAGGTAAGAGGAAATAGGTAACTTGTAGTGGTGACAGCAGGCAAAAGCAAAGAGGGGTGTCCTGCCCCCAGTTCCTCTCCCAGTCTCAAGGAGCTGCACATAGAACTGATCCAACCTAGTCTAAGTTCAGAGTTCAGTTCAGATTTATTTCTATGGCTGGATGAGCAGATATACCAGTGGAGATAGCTTTGAGTCATTTGAAATGGGTTCAAAGCTCTTGAGCTGAGGAGGCAGAACATATTTTAACATGGTAGGAAGAAAATAATCTCTCAATTTACTTCATAGGTATGTCAGTTAATATTATCTGTTAGTTGTACCTGCCATTAATTCCCTTAAAAATGAAATTCCTTAGGCTTTTTCTTTGAATGATGAGATGTAAAAAAACTGTTCAAAACCCCTGTCATCTTCTAAAGTAAACAGAACAGTATGCACTTGAATTTAGAACAGCACACAAAATGTCAATCATTGAAATTAGAGATCTGTTGCATGCAAAATTTTATGCATGAAAAGAAACAGTTCTGAAGCTCTGGATGATATGAAATCTTCCCCTGCATAGTCACACAGTAAGAATTTTGTTATTTATATGCAGGGTTTCTTCTTTGTCTTTCTATTTTGTTTAAGTATCCTATTCAGACTCGTTCTTAGGTATTCAGATGTTTGGTTCTGCACTGGCTTATCAATATTTTTGCTCTGCTTCGTGGGAATTCCTTCACAAAGACCAATACAAAAGATACCTGCTGTGGAATATACACATTTCTATTCTTTTTTTATTTTTTTTTTTTACTTTATATCTTTTCCCTTAGCTTTTAGACTGTGTAGGTGTAGCTTTGCACTGCTCCAGGAAATTAAAGTGCATTTTCTTCGTAAATTTTGTAACCATTGGTTTTGTCTCTTTGGGAACAAGGAAAGGCTAGAGAATTCCTCCAGAGAAAAGGAAGGTCTGTTATAAGTGACATACAGAGAGATTGGTTTACTGAGCTATTTTCTTGTTTGTTAAAAGGATGTATAACTCCTCATTTTTCACTTCCATTCCAGCAGCCTCTGCAAATCCCAGACCTGAAACAAGTCCCAGCTCTGTCTGGCAGTGGGGAAGATCCTTTTTGCTCTGTTTTGGGGAGATAGTGTGGAGCATATTTGGTTATCGTGCTCCATAACAATTTTGACATTGGTCAAATGATGCCATTCATGGCTTCTGTAATAGCCTGGCCCCAGCAGCTGCTGTGCATGAAGCCAGTGCATGTAAGAAAATGTAGCTAAATCACCATCCCTCCATCCAGCCATCCATCTATGCATCCCTCCATCCGTCCGTCCCTCCATCCACCCACCCATCCATCCCTCCATTCACCCGTCCATCCACCCATCCAACCACTTCTCCATCCATCCATCCATCCATCCTCCATCCATCCACCCATCCCTCCATCCACCCATCCATCTATGCATCCCTCCATCCGTCCGTCCCTCCATCCACCCACCCATCCATCCCTCCATTCACCCGTCCATCCACCCATCCAACCACTTCTCCATCCATCCATCCATCCATCCTCCATCCATCCACCCATCCCTCCATCCACCCATCCATCTATGCATCCCTCCATCCGTCCGTCCCTCCATCCACCCACCCATCCATCCCTCCATTCACCCGTCCATCCACCCATCCAACCACTTCTCCATCCATCCATCCATCCATCCTCCATCCATCCACCCATCCCTCCATCCACCCATCCATCTATGCATCCCTCCATCCGTCCGTCCCTCCATCCACCCACCCATCCATCCATCCATCCATCCATCCACCCACCCATCCATCCATCCACCCTGTTACTTTCCCCAAAGGCCAAAGAGCAAAGCTTCTCCCCTGCTATTCCCTGTGCAGATGGAAGCCCTGAGCCCACAGTTCTTGGACAGCCACGGGTTTTAGCTGAGTGTGGAGCCAGCTTTACCCTCCACTGGGCTCTGATTGCAGATCCCCATCCCAAATACATCCAGTCTGGCTGGGACTGGTACTTCAGGCTGCAAGGAAGAGGGAGCTGGGCTGACGTGGCACAGGGAAAGGGGAGAGGCTCACGCTCCCACATGGATTTTAGCTGATGTGTTTCAGAGGAAAGCTGAGCTGGGGCAGTGTGACTGTCCCCTGCAGTCAGGGACCTGAGCACAGCCTGATGCTTTTCCTGGCCCTGGGTCAAATATTTACTCTGTGCAGAGTCACTGTATCATATTTACTTTTCATAATCTTCTACTTTTATGCGTTTTGAAGTGCTCAGCCGAGGGTACTCTTTGTTTACTTTCATTTTTTCACACCTTGTGAATATTTTTGATATTTCTGTCTCCCTTTCTAAGGCTGGGGGTGAAAATGCTACAGCCTTTGAATTTTCAGCAAGCTGATCATCCTCCTGGTCTCAGTGTTTTACATTCCTGCTGGGATATTCAGGGTACTCACAGCATCAGGTCTTGCAGGTTTTCTTTGCAGGCAGGCTAAATGAAACTCGATAGGTACTGGTAAAAAACTACAAATGCAGCACTGCTGAAAAAAAATTCTCTAGTTTCCTAAAACTCCTCTATTTTGCTTTAATTCAGTTTCTGTGGTTTGCTATTTGCATAAATATGTCCTTTATTCTTTCAAAATTGGGTGTCTCATAGGTGGTGTTAGGGAGGAAGGAGTGTGAGTTATTTCCCCAATATGGAAAGACAAAGGTTTTTTTTTTCTTGACCTTGTTAGTTTAAAATATTTATAACTAGATGAATAATTCCTCTGAACAATATCCCATAACTCTGGGAAAAGATAAAAATTTCTCACTTAAATTAATTACATTTTGGAGCTCAGCATATGTTTAATATTATTTTACCTCAAGTAATCCAACTAAAATTTAATTGAAGGATTGTTTAATTAAAAGTGGAGAAATGAAACAATTGCAAAATTTGCTCCAGCCTCAAAAAATCTATAAATATATTTATTCTGTCTCAAGAAAACCAGTGAGAGGGAGTTTCAAAAAACATCCTCCCCACATGGCTCTTTCAGCCGTGCAACTAAACAGAATAATTCACAATCGAAATTTACTCATGTCTTGGAAAATGTATCCCATTTTTCTACCTAGTGCCACCAGTAAGACATTCACAGCTGCACAATGGTGTCACACACGAACCCTGATTCCCACATGCCTGTCCATTAAATACTGGCTGTCACCTGTAATGGTTGACAGATATAAATGAGGACACTGATGGCTAAGATTTCGGGTATTCACAATTCCTTTTGGAAAAAAATACACATTTCCTATGTCAACGGGAAGCAGTTTATGCACAATTCTTGCATTTTCAATGTGCAGCGAAACCTTACCCTCATAAATTTAGGGTTCTGATGGGATCCACAGCTTTGAAACTCTGTTTTGTTTAGAACTTACTTGGCTTCAGCTGTTGGAGCACTGGGGCACATAATGAGGTTTCATTCAGTTATCCTCATCCTACCCCAGAAAGGAGTATAATGCCAATAGCCCCAGTTTCTGTTCTAATCTATGGTATGAGAGTATTTTTGTGTTCCTCTTCTGGTGAAACACAGCTAAGCACCACAGTTTAAACCTGCTGGAAGCTTTAGACATCTGTGGCAGCTGTGCAGGGGTGGGTCACTCCTCAAAAAGACAACTACAGAAGGAGGAAGCAGCATCAGATAAGAATCCCTTTCTTTCAGGAAGACACACACCAAAACCAGAGCTGTTCTAGGTTTGAGTTCCCCATTGGACCTAATATGGATCCTTCCATCTTTCAGGTGTGTTCATTGGCAGAATTAGAAGGAATAAGCTCTCTCCTTTCTGCTTTGTCTCATTTTTAGAAAATAATTTAAAATTATTTTTAAAGAAAAAAACCCCAAGAACTTAATATAAAATTAGTGTTTTATATTGAAGTTGTTACATGGATTAGATGGGACGTAGAATCAAAGAATCACAGAATCAGAGAATCAGAGAATCACAGAATCACAGAACAGTTTGGGTTAGAAGGAACCTTAAAGGTCATCTTGTTCCACCCTCCTGCCATGGGCAGGGACACCTTCCCCTAGACTAAATTGCTCCAAGCCCATCCAACCTGGCCTTGGACATTCCAAGGATGGGGCACTCACCTGAGTCCAAGTCTCTGTGACATGTTGTTCTTAAGAACAAATGTAGTCATTGGACTTTTTAATGTATCTGGCAAATATAATTTTACCCCCGCACCCTTTGCAGCTTCTGCGGTGATTTGTCGAAAAGGTTTCTCATCCACTAGTCCTCAGAGAACAGTGATTCCATGTTTAACTTGCTGGGGGAGTCACACAGGGCAAAAGTTTTTGTGCCTTTTGCATGAAAACTGACCTTATGCTGAGCTTACAATTCCTGCTGAACAGCCCTGCAGGGACAGATCGCTGAGGGACATCAAATCCTGGAAAGGAAAAAGAGAGTGATGGTGCTCTGTTTGATGTGATGTGATGGTGCTCTATTGTAGAAAGAAACTAATTAGAAAACAAAAGGTTATGAAGAGATACTGAGAGGGAAGATGAGCACAGAAGGGTGGAGGAAGAACTTTGCTTGTAAACATATAAGGCAAATGGGGAATAATCTGAATCCTACATACAAAACTCTGAGGAAGCTTAATCTTCTGGTGAGGAGAGGATCCAAAGGTTATCTGGTGAAAGAGGTCAGCTCCACACACTTTTTCCAAGAGAAAATTAAACTTTAAAAAAAAAGTCTTACTGGCATATGCTACAGAGACTTGTTGCCTCTTTTAGGTTTGTGATAGATCAATGCTTTCGATGTTTTTGGAAGCCAGAGAATGTCTCATCGTCAGATGCTGAGATGACTTTGTACCTAAAATAATAGGTATAAAAATAGCACCCGGTAGAGTACAGACGTCTCCTTCACCCCCACTCCCCAAAAGGGCAGGGAGGAGGCGCTGTGATGGCTCCAGCAATGGTGTGACTGCTCCTGAAACCCAGACACATTCAGCCTGCACAGCTACTCGGCCCCGTCAGTGTGACTCAGATTTTAAATTACGAGGCATGCATTTGCAATGTTCAAGGGTGCATTTTAAAGTCAAAGCAAGCTTGTAAAATGTCCAAATTTGTATATGCAGAGCTGTCTTGTGTCGTGTACTTTCTGCTATCTTCAATTACACTAATAAAATTTTCATTTAGGAAAAGATGTTGGATATAAAACTGGATAAATTCTTGGAGTTCTTTTTTCTTTTTAGATTATTTATTAGTCATAACAACTAATGTACTGCTTAAGGGTAATGAATCTTATTAAATGCACTTTAAATTATCTCCTAAATTAATACAAGAGTGCAGTTCCAGTGCTAAAGACCCACACAGGACTGGCAGAGGAACTAATATTTGCTTCTTATGAAAGACTCCACATTGCCTCCAGCTAAATTATGTATATCCAATCAAATTTTTGTCCCTAATAGAGATGTAACATATGTAAGCAGATTAAAATGTTATGTACCACTTACAGGAGATGTCTATAGATTTCATTCAGAGAGTCTGCCCACTTCTTGGAGCCTCTATGTGATAACTCATTCAATGTTTTTTTTTACCTATTTCTCAGCATATTTATCAGACATTATCTGGTCCATGACACAGGTCAGTGTAATAATCATGCTGCATCAGTATGAATGAAGGGATTTTGTCTCCAGGGATAGAATTACTACCTTAAGATGCAAATTTATTTTGGAGGTGAAAGCCAGATTTCTAAAATTTAAGCAGTGTGTGCACGTAGCTGCCTTAAGAACACACAACTCCGTATCTTCCCCAGCTTCTCCAGCCAGTGCAGCACAGTACCTGGATAACTCCCAGCTGCTCTTCTCTTCTCTTACCCCTGCTCTCATGAGCTTGGCTGTGGCTCCAGGGAAGTATTAGATGTGACTCTAATAAGAGAATACTCATGGGGAGTGGTTATTTGCATTCCCTTTAGCCTGGGTATCCCATTAATATTCTGATCTTCGAACGTACTGCCCAGTTTGAATTCAAATGCATCTCTATGTCTCCTGTGCACCACCAGAGGTGAGCTACTATGAAAAGTCAGTCTCATTTCAGCTCCTGAACATCAGAGAGAGAGATTTAAGGGAGGATTGTTAGTAAAGAAGTCTGAGGAAAAAGTCTCGAAAAGAATGAGAAGATTGGTGGTCAGGTTTTTAACTCAGGAAGGTTTCCTTTCCATATGGATGGAGTGAATCATTTCCTTCATCTCCTGTCACATGTAGTAAAATTTTTGATGACACAACAAATTTATTTAGCCAACTTCTCAGCACTGTGGAGGTTTCCTGTCACTCCTGAGACCAGAGTCAGGCTGTGCCTGCTGCCCAAGGTGCTGCTGAGTCTCCTGTGACATGGAAAAACATTTCAGGTACTGCAAAGGAAAGGCTGACGAATTTGTTGAACACAAACAAAATCAGTAAAAAATAATTCAAGTGCAAAAATATCCAAGAATTTTCATTTCCTCAGAGGCCACAATGGTCTAAAACTTCGGTATGATAAGAGATTTCTATATAAACTTAAAATATAAACTAGTAATTAGTCATGAAATGCACATGTTCAAAATTCACTAGACCTCATTCAGTATTAGAATTATTTGTATAATTTATGTTCTTTCTTGATGCTTAAAATTAACTTTTCCCTTGAATATTTCAGAAGTAGGTTTCTACCAATATTCTTTGGAAATAGATTTTGTTCTTGGAACAGTAATTAAGTTTTCTTTCTTTTTGTTGAAATTTTCCTTGAACGTTCTTCCATGTTTTCACCTTTTTCTTGTCAGTTGATATATCACATTCAAACTTGTTGGTTTTATTGCCATCACTGTCATCAGCAGCCAATGTATTGATCTGCAGGTTTTTCCTCTTCATAGTTAGTGCACAGAGAAATTTATTTCCATCTTGAGCTGTTGTAGCAGCACACATTTAGAACACACTAATTAGAAATATATGGGCAAAGCAACTGATAACTAGACCGCTCCTATATTCCCTCTTTCAAAATTCCCCATTTCATTTTCCGTGGTATATTTTGTACCAAATTAACAAGCCTGTGAGGACTTGATCTAAGTACTGTGCTGAGCTGCTTTCTGAGCTGTCACATCTTATCACACACAACCAGGCCCCTCAATTTTCATGGACTCTTGGTTTTTTTGACTGCCTGACATGCAAAATTCTGTCACAGAGCGAACTCCTATTAAAGGCTGGTGCAGAAGCTCGGTGACCAAGGCATGGGAAGATCATTAGATCATAGAATGGCCTTTCTGCAACAGAGAGCAGAGGGTTCTGCCCAGGGATTCCACTGCAGGGCTCAGCACTTCAGAGCTCACCTCAGGTGAAGACTTCTGCAGAACCTGAACTGATAAACAAGAAAACAAGCAAACTTAGTGACCTTTTTAAATTATTTTTTAATTTATTTTGTTGTTTATTAAGACAGGCTGAGAAACTTGTTCAGCCTAGAGAAGAGAAGACATCAGGGAGATCTTTTAGCACCTTCCAATGCCTAATGGGGCTCCAAGAGAGCTGGAGAGGGACTTTGGAC
>VZRO01006720.1:210170-245304 GCA_013397915.1 Daphoenositta chrysoptera
CCAGCAGGAGTTGTCCATGTTCTGCAGTTCTGAAAATCAGGTTTTGTTTAATAGCATTACTTCTGCTCGGAAGCAGGTTTCCATGCATAAAGAAATTTCTGTGAAAAATGATAGATAGATTTCATAAAACTTTTTTCTTTTCTATAAAGCAAGATAACATCTATCCATACAAGAAATGCCAAAAGAATTTGATGTCAGCATCATTAGGAAGTAAGTTATTTGTTACCTACATACTCTTGTATTTATGGGTACATCGATAATTTTGATTTATAGTAGTGTTATCAGGCGATTGGAATAACACTAATTTATTAAGAGTATCCCGTAACTAATAAAATAAATATTAGGAGAAAAAGGATCTCATAGATAAAAAAAAAGTACCATAGGACAGGCCCTCCCCTTTAATGATACAAAGACTGTGACCTCTTATATTGATTTTATCAATAATATATCAATTAATAATTAAAGCTCCATCATTTATAAACTGGAGACTCAATTAGGTTTTTCTTTAGAGTATAATGACACCTTGGCAATGAAAGGAGTGCTAGGTGGAGAATAATTATTGATCAAATTGTTAAAAATGGGAAAGTGGATTAGAACAAGGAAACAAGATGCAATATGCTTGCAAGGGGCTCATCCTACAAACTGTCACCTAGCTTTTGTGCCTAGAGACGAATAACAAGAATAATAAATACGGGTTTATTTCCTCCTCAGTGAGGAGGTTTCTGATTAAAATATGCTCTGCTTTTCTTTTTCTATGCCATACTTTTTAACTTCCTTGCTGCTGTGGACCAAATATTTACAATATGCTGTTATTGCAGATTTGCATATGAAAAGCCAAGTGATGACTGGGAGATTTTTAGTGTGGACAATCAAAAGAATTTGTTTTGATTAAGAAGTAAAAAGGTTGTCTTTAAATATCGAGTTTGGGAATATAAAATGATTACCAACAGACAGGAGTAAAATGTAGGGGGGGAGAAAGAGAGAGGGAGGGAATGGGGTGGGGGAAGGGAGAGAAGATATTTCTTAGCAAGGACAGCATCCCACACACCTCAGTGTCAAGTCACTCACCTTTGTCTAATTCATCAGAGGTAATGTTGCATTGCATGAACCCTGTTAAATCTCACTTTGGCAATTCACAGACTCCTCAAGCAGACACGACTCATTTTATGGATTTTTATTAACCAGAGTGGGGAGACTGGATAAGATGATACAGAAGAAAAGCCAGTTGTTACCTCTCTCTGTGCAGGTTTTGCAGAGCAGTTGATAACAGCGGGGATCTCAAGCAGGGTGGCAATGAGACACTAAGACACCTCTGAGTGGAGATTTCTCATCTGACTGGAGCAGGTAGTGCTGTGAAGGCTCCTGCACTCGAGGAGAAAGATGAAAGATGCTCTCTGGAGGATCAGGTGCCCTTCTGCAGCTCGATCAGCTGGAGAGTGCTCAGTGGTCAGCAAGGAGGGCTGGGCTTCTGGCTGGACACCTGCCTGGGCTGAAGAGAATTTTCTCCTGGTAGATCAGCTGGTCACTTGTGCTGATATCTATGATGAATTTATACTATCCTGGCCCTGCACTCAGCGTATTTTTCACTCTTCATGGGCTGTGGAGGGAGCCTTAAGCATTATCTGAAACTAGACCCCTAATGGTAATGGGGAAAGGGAAGAAAACTTTGTGCAGCACCACTGGCTGAGGAGGTTTTCACTTTTTCTTTGCTGTGGCTCACACTGGACTTAGGCAAAAGAAGTTTGCAGTCTGGGGGGTGGCTTTCAAAATTCTGTCCTTTCCTAGATATGGGTAGAAAACAGGGTTTGCCAAACTTAGAGTAACTCATTGACCATTTCACAGAAGACCTTAAACATGAATATAAACCATGTTATGTGCTAGGGCTCCACTACATCTGCATTTATGAGAGATAACAGCACTGAGCACATCCAGCGCCCTACAGGTTTTTCTCCCTTTATGAATTTAGGCAGTTTTTCAAACAAAGCATGTATTATGTATGCAGCAAGGGAAATGTCTGCTTCAGAAAAGCTGATGTCTCAAAGGTAAACATGTATAAATGTTTATACATTTTTTAACACATATTATTTACCCAGAAGAGCACAACAGCTGCTTCAGAGTTGTTCTGGTCTCAGTGGTAAATAGGTATTTTGGCAGTTGCTCGAAACAGAAATGATTCTTTGGTTCCATTCCATTCTAGCCTCTCCACTTGTTATTCTAATGATTGTTCCAAAGGAATCAGGTGTTGGAGGAGATTGATTTCACTTCACGTGAGGCTTCACACAGATTAGATTGGTACCTCCATGAAAAGCCCTCAGTAGAAGGCACGTTTTGTTTCTCACTCTGAGTCATAATTTAGTCTCAGCTCCCCCTTGACCTTGTGATTTGCGTGGCCTTCAAAGATTAATTCTTTCCTATTCAGCCTCACCTGGGAGTATTTGTGTAGGTGTTCACCAGCTACCCTCATCCCAGCTAGCAGCAGCAATCCTGCTGGAATGGCAGAGCACTGTTTAAATCTGATTACTTGCCCTAGTCACTCCCCAGAACACCAGATGAGCCTGAAAGAAATCTGATTGCTTCTGTCAGTGCTGAGAGAGAGACCAAATGCTCTCACACATGCTGCAGTGAGTGCCCTGCTGGCTGGGTAGACAAGAGTTGGCCAGATGCTTGAAGACATAACTAGATACTTCTCCATCCTGCAGGAAAGCAGGAACCTGCCCCCTCCAGCCTGCCTCTCACAGCACTGGGACATAGGGCTCCAGTGCCTCCCCAGTGGGTATTTCACAGGTTATTTTTACATTCAGGCCTACAGCCAATCACTAATTAAGCCCCAAGTGCACACCATGTGCATCACTAATGCATCTGTGTGTTATATTTTGTGATTCTCCTGGCTATGCTCATTTGTTATAACATCAGGTCGCTTTCCTAGCTAAAATCCTCTGCAGGACTAGAGATGGTTGTTAGCTTGGATTAGTCCTGATGTGTTTTATGCCCTGCAGTTTATCACAGAGATCTCGTTTCTCTGGTCTGTGGAAGCTGTTCCAGTTGCTTCCCCACAGCCTTCCATCCCTGCAGTACTAACTGGGGCTTACAAGAGAACTAAAAAGTGACTTTTCCCAGGACATGTAGTGACAGGAAAAGGGCAAATGACCTTAAATTAAAAGAGGGAAGGTTTAGCTTAGATATTAGGAAGAAGTTCTTTACTCCAAGGGTGGAGAGGCCCTGGCACAGGGTGCCCAGAGAAGCTGTGGCTGCCCCTGGATCCCTGGAATTGTCCAAGACCAGGCTGGATGGGGCTGGTGACAACCTTGGATAGTGGGAGGTGTCCCTGCCCATGGCAGGGGGTGAAACTGGATGGGCTTTAAGGTCCCTTCCAACCCAAACCATTCTGTGATTCCATGACCCTCATGGCTCTAAATGAACCACTGGAAGTAATGGGAAGGTGTAGATTATACCACCTCTTTTGCCATTTGTGTTTATCTGTGCCAACTACAATTTTATTTTGTGTAAAAAAAGCAGTTATCTGTCATTTTGCTCCACTTCTCAGACCACCACATCAGTGCAAACTCATTTTCACTGTGATTATAAATTCAGCTACAGAACAATTAAATGCAGCAGAATATGCATTGGGATGTTTTCTCTTAGCCTGTGTTGAGGGTGTGATAAACTCCCATAGATGCATAGAGAGAGAGCTGAGGGCTCTTATGTGTTAAGCAGCCACAGAAGATTCTCCAGAGCTCATCTGGAGAGCTCATTTTTGGGAATAAACATGATTCATTAAATCAACCACCAGAGTGAATGTTATGAGGTGATCTATTAAAGCAAAGTTATTTTCTAACATATCAGGAGACAGAGGAAACAGAAATATCACTGAATTTATAAAAAATGTGCTTTATTGCTATTTATTCATGAGCTATCCTAACTGTCAGTGGTTTCCTTACAGATTTGAATTATGTTAGAATTTTTTTGAGTATCATACTGAGTAAGGCAAATAATTAAAGCAAAAACAATCATAATGTCAAAAGGTCAGAGGGCTCAGAGGGCCTGTGATGGGATGAAGAAGTGATCATTGTGAAGTCACAGACTGAACAGAAAGTCATTAAGGATGTGCTTACACCAACTACAGTCTCAGGATATATTTTAAGTTACTTCTGTAGCCTTTCTTAGCAGGCAGTGAAGAGCAGTAGCCACCTCCAGAAAGTAATTCCTCTCACCCTCCATAGATATTGAGAATGGGTGAATATTGTCCCAGGAGGTGAATGCCATCCTGAAATTAGTTTCCAATCTTAGAGTTCTTCAGTAGCCAACTGATATGAATGTAGAGTCTTCAATGTGAATTCATGCAGCATTCTGTATTCACAAACCAACTTTATGTTTGTTGGCAGCCTTAGATTAGATGAAAAGACACGGCAAAGTGAACAAATGAAATATTTCACTACTGCTAGAAGATAAAGATCAGGAGAGATTAGTTCCTCTTGCTTTTAAAAGAGAGCTGTAGTCCTGTGTGCAGTTCTTGACAGGTAGTGTAGATAGCTTAATCAGTTCATGTTAGCTAGAGAGATTAATTTATTAGTGTTTTAATTTTCCCTGCACCAGCAGCACATTTACTCACAAAACAGTACTTGAAGGACTTTATTTAACGGAGCAGTTACTGGAAGTTGGCAAACAAGGGCAATGCTCATCAAATGTGAAAGTGCCTGGGAGTATCTAATGAGTGATCTGCATTTCAGGGAAGAATGTAGAGTGTATAAATATTGTTTGTATCTGGATTCAAGAAAAAAAAAAAATCCCTCTAGAAGGTGTTTATTAAACAAGAACTGAAGGAGGTGAAGATGTTTAGGTGGGAGATGCAGTAAAATATCTGCATTTTCTGTACCATACCATCAGCATCAATAAAGAGGTGCAGTCTAGCCTGCTTATGAGCATCTTTAATGGAGGTTTTATTGCCTTTGCTGACTTACCTTAGTTACAAATGTCTTCAAACACTTTCTGATATGCTTGAAATTGAAGATCTCTCAACGCTATGTGTCTTAGTTTTTATGGAATCCTAAAAACAATTTCCATCCACATCCAAAAGGAAACTCCAGCTAATGCAGTCTTAGTCTCCTGCAACTTGCCACACCTGACTCCTGCAAGTCTTCTATCTCAATATATTTCTGCTCTTGTCTACATCAAATACCTAAGCTTCCTATGGCTTTGAGGGGCTCATGACTTCCTTAACAAACCCCAATCTTTTTCACAATTTTATTTTTGTCTGTCGGATCAACAAAATGGCTGGACCTCATGCAGCATTAGGTCCAGTTTATGTGTTCAGTGGTTAATGCTCTGTTACAGATAAATTATCTTTTCTACTGGAAAGTTTCCATCAGCCACCTTGTACCAGTCTTAATCAACCTTTTCATTAATTCATTAATCCTAAAACTGCCTCAAATTATCTAATCTTCTCTTCTGAATTCCTTCCTAATGATCTGGGATCACAGTTACTGAAAGGTTCACTACAGCCCTCTGAATTTTGAGTTCCTCATTCCATCTGACAAATCTTTTTGTCGTGTGACATCCCTTTCAGCCCATTCTGACTCCAAGTTCCATCTTCTTTGGGCCTTCTGGCGTGGAATGAAGAAGTACTCTAATTCCCTAAATACTCTGTTACTGCTTTTATCCATAAAAGGTAGGAATCCAAACTCTCCTCCTTTAGAAAATTTCAAAGGAAAATATTGCTGGTCTGCAGCTCAAGTTTAATAGCCTGGTCATCACAAATTAAAGTGATGACGTGGGCAAATTTCCCAATAGTCAAAGAGAAGGATGGGGTAAGGCTCTCTCTCAACTTCATCTTAATTCATCCCATTCATTTAATACTTAGTACTTGAATACTTGAATCTGGCTTTTATCCTCATAGGCTTTTAGAAACGTTCATCACACAACTTCCCTGAAATAGAACCAGACTATTTCTGCATTACAGGAAAGGATTCATCAGAGAAGCTAAATTAATAGATGAAGATAAGAGATCGAGATGAAAAAAGAAGGTTGACCAAGATATCCAACCTCTTTCAATATTCCTATTTCTATTTATTCCTATTTCTGCTCAAGCATTGTACTTTCTGTATAATGGCCTTTGTTGGAGTCTCCTGCTTGATTCAGTTGCCTGTGATGAATGCAGCTAAAATGCAATAATAAATAAGATACCACAGTGGGATCTCCAGTGACTATTTTATATGTTGAGAAGAATCAATACCTTTGGAGTTTAGGACTTGTTTGTGCTCACAAGTGTCCTTGAATAAATCAGTTTGCCTTCGGGGAAGAATCCTTCCAAGCTGCAGAGCTGGAAGTACAGCTGGGGCTTTTGCAGGAGCTAAGCATGGCTCTGAGGAAAAATACCAGGCTTATTTCCCTTCCTTTGTCTCCTTGGTGTGGGTTTCTCATGGGCTGCTTGGTCCTTAACCTCTCATTCCTTGTTTATCACACTCTCCTTTGGTCTTTCCAAACACAGGAAGCTACAGAGGACCCTGGCCAGGGGCCCAGAAAGGAAAAAAAAGCTGGAAATGAGTGGCAAAAATGCTGATTGGTTTTGACTCTTACCTCCCCTCAGCCCACACACCTTCTTAGTTATTACTTTGAAAAGAGCCAGCCAGAAAATATGGTTGGTTTATGGTCTTGTTAAGGCCTTGCACAACTCACTTTTCTCATTCAGTCATTTATATCCAGCAAGTCCCTTTTTTAAAGAACGTGCTGTTGCTACGCAACCAAAGGAACCATATAGAGAAAGGAAGCAGGAAGGATGAAGGCGAGAGGGAGGTAAAAAAAGAAAGATGTTCTTGGGAAAAAAAGAGAGAAGTAATAGACTATGGTTTGAAAATCACAAAGATAAGAAAAGCTTTTCCTTTAGCTGGGTGAAGGCAAGACACAGAAATGAAGGAAATCTCCCTTGACCTCCACTCATTGTCTTGACCTTGTCCAATTATGTCCAGGTTGTAGAGCATGGCCAGATGACTGAACAGTTTTAGAAATAACAATTTAAGTGGTTGGAGTGTCTGACTGGGGTTCAGGAAGTCTGTCAGATATTCCCTGCTTACCAAGTGTTTTAATGGGTCACCTAAGGCAAACTGTTTAATCTCCTGTCCTAATTTCCTTCCTCTAATATGAGGATAATGCCTTTGATTTCTGCCTTGTCATTTTAGACTACAAAACTTTCTTAATAAGCAATGAATAAACACCCCAGTGAGGTCTCAGGGTCTCTGCTTTAAAGGATAGATATTAGTATTAAAATAAAGATCATCACACCTCACTTACCTTCCCACTCTGATGGTGCAAAACATTTTATAGCCCTTAATGTTGACACCTTCCCATTCTGTCTCATCCTCCCCATTTCAAGGCTGTGCTTCAAATGGAGGAGGACTTAAATCCACCCCATCTTACTGCAGGCCTATGCAAGGAAGTATTTTTGCTCTTTGGGAACCCAAGTTCTTTGTGCAATCCGTGGGTACCTCTAGTTCTAATTCACACTTCAGAAATGCCCATTTTGCTTTCTTTTGAACACCTTATTCTAGCAAAAGTCTAGGGTGGATAGGTGTCTGAGTTAGTTCTCTAAAATTGAATAAGATGCATTCAGGCCAATGTGGTTTTCATCCTCTTTATGTATGTGTTTCACTGAGTGGTGTTTCCATGCAGTAGAAATCTTTCCTTCCCCCATGAAAGAAAATTTCCAAACAGAGTAAGAGAAGCTGCAGAAGGTAGAACTGAGCCCTGCAAGAGAGCTGGTAGGACGATGCTGCCTCATTTAGAATTAATTTGTTTGCGCAGCCTTGTTAAAGTGAAAGTGGCATTTTGTTTGCTCTGATGAAGACAGAATTAATTTAACTAGGATTAACATTTCTGCTTCTTATAGATACTCACTGGTGCTGAGCTTTTTTGCCTATTTACAAACACAATTAAAAGCCCCCGTGTCTGTGTTAACATGGCAGTGCTTCCAAATATTGAGTTTTTATTTAGTGCTTCGAAATTTTCCATAGTTTTAGTATAATAATGGGTATGGCTGATGTGCTGGTCACTGTCCTTGCTAAACAAGGAGCAATTAGCCATGAAGTGGCTGTGGAGATTATTGGTGCAGATTTCTCCTTGCTGTGCCTTGCAGTGTATCTTCATGGAGCAAGTCAGCTCAGTCCTCAGTACTTGGAGTACCCTTTGTCTAATCTATTCAGAAAACAAAATCTTTGGTGAAGCCTAAAAGCTCAGCCCTTAGGCATAGGATTGAATAGTCGAGCATCTGAGGAGTCTTGGATCAGGAGTTTGTTTTATATTTATCATCTGTAAGTGGGTCCTGGTTAGGATTCTAGTTAACCTTAATCTGACTAGCCCAGGGAAACACTTGATTTTGGATTAAATTGATCTTCACTGTGTGTTCTCACAGCCTCTATGATAATGGAGGAATTTCACTTCCAGAGTGTCAGAAATTGGAAATACCATATTTGCACACATATACTGACTGTTTTCTGAAACTCTTGATCCTTTCCTTTCCTTTCCTTTCCTTTCCCTTCCTTTCCCTTTCCCCAGCAATTACCTTCCCTTGATCATTGCTGCTCCCACACAGTTCTGATCCTGATCCCAAAGCACTCACGTTTGCTGAGTCCTGTACAAACCTCAGAGGCAGATACCTCAATTCAACTTGTAAGGAGATCTAGTTCATTTTCAAGTCGTAAATAATTTTGGGTATAGAAAGCCTGATTGTTTTAGGTCATTAGCAGGGGTGGAGCATCAGCAGTAAGCAGGTGATTTCAATGCAAGCTTCAGGTAGCTGACACTAAATTTTTTGTTATCTTCCAGTGATAATTAGGTGGGGTCAATTGCCTTTGACTAAATACTGCAAGTTTCTGAAGACTGTTGAACTGTGATCCTCAGTTTATATAATGTATTTACTGTATCATAATGAGATTTTAACAAAAAAATCAAAAGTATCTGTCAAATGTACCTTGTGCCTAGAAAGTATGTGATACCTCATGGGAAAAGTTAAAAAAAAAAAAGAAAATGGAAACCCAAACTCTGTGCTCAGTTTGAATTGCCAGTTGTTTATACTGGGCAGTGGCATGACCATAAAATGCGTTTTTTTAGAACTACATTTCAAGTTTTGTAAAGATATCCATGGGGTTTTTTTAAGAGAGTGAAACTCTTGCCATAAGCAGAATGAAGTGTATCATGTATCTGCTGTGATGGAAGGAAGATTGACTTGCTGCCACACTGTTGTTTAAATAGCTGCCAAAACCCATGTCTGATGAATGCATTGCTATAAATGATCTCCACTTTTCACATCCTTCTACAAAGACCTTGTTAGACAAAGAGCTTATCTCCAATACTGCGAAGATTTAGCAATATCTTAGTCATGTATTGTACTGAATCATAGAAAACACTTCAATTCGCTGTATATTTAGCTTTTACAGAATAAAAGACTAAGAAAATTCCACAGTAGGTAAAATAATATGCAGTTTTGATATGAAAAGGTAATTTTGATTAAAAAAATAAAAGGTAAAATTTGGCATATATTCCAACTATCTGTTTGTACTATTGGGTGCAGAAGGAAAGATCACAAGCAATCACTGCTGTTTTTAAATCTGGGCTGATAAAAATTAAATAGCTTTTTGTTAATAACTGGATATTCTGAGAACAATTTTAACAAGATCACCTGAAGTCCTTTCTTTCCAGCTCCTAAAGGGATTTACAGCTGAAGAAGGACTTTCCACAAGGGCATGTAGTGACAGGACAAGGGGGAATGGCCTTAAACTGAAGGAGGTTTAATTAGATATTGGGAAGGAATTGTTCCCTGTGAGGATGGGCAGGCCCTGGCACAGGGTGCCCAGAGAAGCTGTGGCTGCCCCTGGATCCCTGGCAGTGCCCAAGGCCAGGCTGGACAGGGCTTGGAGCAACCTGGGACAGTGGAAGGTGTCCCTGCCCATGGCAGGGGGGTGGAACTAAATGATCTTTAAGGTCCTTTCCAACCCAAACCATTCTGTGATTCTCTGATTATTTGCAAGCAGCCCTTCAGACTGTAGAGGAGAATTTACTTTAGAGAGCTGCAATAGTCCTGGCACAAGCAGGTGCTTAACAGTGCAAAATTGTAAAGGGCAAGAGAAAATGGTCTCAGGTTACACCAGGGGGTGTGTAGATTGGATATTACAAAAAAAAATCTTTCCTGAAAGGGTTGTCAAAGCCTGGAATGGGCTGCCCAGGACAGTGGTGGAACCACCATCCATGGAGGGATTTAAGACATGTAGGTGTGGTGCTTAGGGACATGGTTTAGTGGTGGCCTTGGAAGGGTTAGGTTAAGGGTTGGACTCCTTAATTTTAGAGGTTTTTTTCTAGCCTAAATCATTTATGATTCTGTGAAGCTGATGACCAAAGAGATTTCATCTGTTCGTAGCTTCACTCAAAATTCCCTGTCCTGGAACAAGGGGAAGTTGCAGATACATTAAACAAGCTGTGGGTTCCTGAGCAGAAGGTGTTGCAAACACCAAGCAGGTACAGAGCCAGTAAAGGAGTTATTAAGATGTCATTTCAAAACCAGTCTGGAGTGAGTCAGGCAGCCTTGTCTATTTCTGTGAGGTTTTAGAGGTAAAGGGGGGAGAATTAAACAAAAGACATTTTTGCTTAACAGCTCTATGTCTTTGGCCTGTTTTACTGCCATTATCTTGGCTGCATCTGCCACGTCTGTCGAGTGTGGAAGAGAACATTTGCCTCCCACCTCTTCTTCTTTGATCCATGCCTTCAAGTTGTAGCCTTTCATCCTGATTTTCTTATGAAAGACAGCTATTTCTCTTCATGAAATTCTCTCCTCTTATATGGCTGGTGTGGATTATCATATACTTTCTGCATCTGGTGCTCAGAAGGGACCTTTCGTGGCACTGAGGTGCGTTCTGGTGCTGCTCCCTTTGGAATGCCTTGGCATGCTGCCTCTCTGCCAGGTGCAGCATGCACAGCACTGCTCCAGGGGGATGTAGGGGAATGGGAATTGCCCAGGCCTCAGCTCACACGTCTTCCTGACCCCCTAGACCCCTAAAATCTTGTAGTGCATGAGCCAATGTGAGGGAAAGGTGAGTACTGTGAGGCTCAGATGCAGATTGTTGAAAAAAGAGATGTGTCTTTTTCAATGCAACGACCCTTTGGGATTGATTCCTTCCCTTAAAGTCATTATTCAGGACTAATAATTTAGAATCATAGAAAAGCTTGGGTTGGAAGGGATCTTAAAGCCCATCCAGTTCCACCCTCCTGCCATGGGCAGGGACACCTTCCACCATCCCAGGTTGCTCCAAAACCCATCCAGCCTGGCCTTGGACACTTCCAGGGATCCAGGGGCAGCCACAGCTTCTCTGGGCAACCTTTTCCAAAAGGAACACATAATAATATATTAAATAACATAATATATGTTTTAACAGATTTATATCTGCTGTGTAATTTATAGCACATATCTCTTCTTGCAGTGATCTAAAATGTAAATGTGAATGAGAATCTGGGCCCTAGTTCCATGATTTTTAACTAAATAATTAAGAAAGTTGCTTCAGTTAATGCTTAATCACCTAATGACTGTTAAAACTTTTAAAGACTGTGAACACTTACCTCTTCCACTAATTAAACAGAACATATTCTTGAACAAGCCTTCAGAAAAACAGAACGTTCAAGTGCCTAAATTTGGAAACCAAATAGGACTGATATGTTCTCAGTTATGTCTCAACTCACCTCCTAATTTGTGATGAATAAATAAAAATAAAAGTATTCACTAATCTGTTAAGATGCTTTCATGACAGATATGACTAACAACGTGATCTTGTTCCTGTCCTTTAGCAAAAGTTGTCACTGTCCTGATTATTTATTTAGTTCATTATGTTATGGCTAAAATTAACCTGAAAATTATCTAGTACAAGCAAGTCCAAGCAGATTTGAATCCTGTGAAATACTTGAAAATGCTAATGCAGTGCTAAGAATAAAAGTGGGGTGCTGTGAAACTTAGTGAATTACTTCATGTTTATAAATTATTTTGGAATACTCAAATGGGGATTGCATAGCTGAAATGGTAATAATAACATTTCTTGCAGTTGTGCTATTTGTAGATATCAGTGCTCTCAAAACAATGTAATAAACATAAGAGAGGAAATTCTGGTTTTTAAAGGACACTGGGTGAGATTACTGTTGTCAACTGTGGAGCACTGAGAGTCAAAAACATCCACAGGATCTGGCATTCAAGGAGAAGGAGCCTTGTTGCAGAGGCCACAGTTGTGCCCAAACACAGACCCCCCTTCCAGAGGATGGCTGAGCTGTGTGACAGCAGTGACGCCACCCTGGAGCAGACATCCCCCACCCACACTCCCAGTTCAGCTCCGTGGTGTGGTAAGGCACTCAAATTCCGTCAGGATGCCCCAGCCAAGTTATGCTCAGCTGCCTTATCAGAGACCTCAAGAATTCGTCGAAGTTACAGAAATGTAAAGTGTTCTAAATTGGGAAAGAAGCTGTTGGAAGACGGGATAATAAAATGGCAAGAAAGCAGATAAAAAGAAGGACGGTACGATCCTGGGCTAGAACCAGTCAGGTTCTCTGAAAGGTGCCTGCAGAGCATGGACAGCACAGAAATCCAATCGGATCTGTGATCGTGTGAGCTACAGCTGCAGAAATGTATAAAAACAGTGTCATGTAAACAATAAACGGCTCTTGTGAAATCAGATTGGTTCGTGGTCCGAGGGTCCCGAGCTCCCGCACCGTGGGGCTCTGCCCTCGGCTGGGTGCCCCTGCTCAGCCCTCAGGCCATGCCCTGGGCTCTGCACAGAGCTGCAGTCAGCAGGATCATCAGCTCAGCTCAGGTCCGTGCTGTGCATGATCCAGTGCAGCTCTACAGCTCTAGTAAGACATCATTATGGGCATAAAAAGTACCTTTTTAAGGCTGTGGGTGATTTAGCTCAATGCGATGGGACACAAATTATAAGCTGACTGGCTTTATGAGCTAATCAGGATTAATATAATATAATCTATGAGCTTTGTGAGATTCCTCACATTTTTGATAAGTATAAAACTGTGTCCGTCTTTTTAAACTACCAATTTGAGCATGGGCTGATTTCTTTTACAGCACTTATTATGTGGGAAGAAAGACTCCATTCCATATATTGTAGCACAATATACACGTCGTTGTTC
Source organism: Daphoenositta chrysoptera (assembly GCA_013397915.1). Lineage (NCBI taxonomy): Eukaryota > Metazoa > Chordata > Aves > Passeriformes > Daphoenositta > Daphoenositta chrysoptera. Next base: position 223,329 of record VZRO01006720.1, read on the forward strand.
ACATTACTCTGAAACAGTGGCTGGGAGCACTGAGCTGCAAAATGTGTATTGTTAATCATTGGGTCATTAACCTTAACAATGTCAATGCATTCCCCTACCAGATCCAACTAAATGACTGCCCGAGGTAATAGTTAAGAGAACATTTCACACAGATGAACATATTAATGCTTTATTTGGTTCTAAATGCAGTGTGAAGGATTTAGGTAGGAGCTAATGTATGTGAGGAGGAATAAGAAGGATGAAACACAATAGAAAGAAAGAAAGTTTAGCTTCCCAAAAGAAGGAGAGTAGTCCTCAGTTCTGTGCAGCTGAGAAGTGCATCCCTCTTTAGTTGCAGTCATTTAGGTTAAAAAATCGTGCTGTTTTGGAGAGGACTTAAAGTTCTGAGGTTTCATTAGAATCCAGAGACTTTTCTAATGTCTAATACCCAATTTCTGTTTCTAACATGAGTTCTGTGATCGGGTGCTTTCACAGCAAAATGCAGATGATGAGGCTTGTTTATTTGGTTACAGCTGCTGTGCTTCTGCCTGAGCTGTCCCCTCCCTACATCAGGCAGAGCAGGTCTTAAACATCCCTCTGAAGTGAGACGATGGCCCTCCTCTCCACCCAAATCTATTGCAGGTATCCAGTAGAGCTGATCACGAGGCATGAAACCTGTGTTCACTGGTCTCTTGGGATCAGAGGAGAGCCTGGGAAGACACCACCCCACAGCAGACTTCTGCCAGTGATTTAATTTGCAAGCTGCTCTTTCTAGACCTCTGTCCAAGGCACATCCCTCAACCCCAGGCTCAGACTGTGTGGCAGCCTAGAGTAAATCTGGTGCTGCTCCTGGGCACCATCATTTCCAGGGAGCTGAAGGAAGTCTGTAGTAATTTCCTCTGGGTCATTTCCACATGAGCATCTCTCACCTTGTGGGGTGGCTCAGAAAGCCAGTGGCACAAAATATCCCCTTGTTACTCTCTGAAAAATCCATGTAATCAGCAGCCATTTCCCAGGCTGCACCCAGGAAAAAAGGCTGTAATAATGCACTGGAAATTGGATGATTGGTCCTGGTGGTCTGCAAATGGCCTGGAGGATGTATAGAAAAATATGCAGATTGAAGGACTTTTAAAACAACCACACCAGGCTTTTTTCTATGCAGGTCCTTTCCAAAAGCCTCAGTTCTGGGGTTTTCACACTTTTCACTGCTTGTAATATTGAATACACAAAAGGACACATTTCAAAGTCGGTTGCTATTAAGCTGTTAGATAGCTTAATGACTTACTCCTGTAAACACACGGCATGGGCTCACATTTCCTACAGAAACCAGTCCATTAATGCTGCCTCACTTGGCAATGAGCAAGAGGATGGTACTCTATAAATATCTGACAAGTGTTATCAAAAACCAGATATAGCAATAATTAGGGACTCAAAATAGGAAGTGTGATATTGCTTGGTGGGTGTTAAGAGGATGGGGCCACTGATTTTTCTAGGTTTGATTTCATTCCCTTACTTTTAGTTATGCTCCCCTGAAGGACCTAAAATTTTACTCTCCTCTCCTAATATCCTTTGCAGACTGTTATCATGTTCTCTTAGTCAGCACTTAGCAAAATTACACTGTTTGAAATGGCTGCTGAAGTTGAAAAGTGGAAAATATCATTACACAAAGGAGTTTTTGTTTTTAATATTATGGAAAAGTTCACCTGCTAGTTTTGTTGTTTCTCTCATACACATGGATATAAATCAGTTGTAATTCCTAGTGAATAAGCACTGATAATTCTGCAGTAGTTGGGCCTCTGTGGTTACACAGACATGGAAGGAAAAATTTGGTAGCATGTTAATTCTAAGGAAGCTTTTTAATGTCCTGTTCCTTTTTGGGATTAAGGATTTGGATGCTGATGAGGGGGAGTGAGCTTTTGTCATCAATTTTAATGAGACATTTATAATCTCTCTTGATTGTATTTAGGGTTTTTTATTGTTGCTTTTTTTTTTTTTTTATTTCACTCATTCAAGCAGTCACTCTGTGAAAGCTTTTTTTAAGTACTCCAAATCTATTCTGGTAATGAAGAAATGAATGTCAAGCAAAGCAATTTTTTCTAAATTTACAACTCATTCTCTTAGGCAAGATCAAAACTGACACAAAGAAAATATCCTTTATGTGTAAAAAAAAAAAAAGACCAAACTGCAACTCCCCAGTTACATCCACTGGGATACAGTAAGGTGGCATTCTTACCCATTACCATTTGTCTCACATAATCCCAGTCATTGCATGTCAAATTTGTTTATCTGAAGATGAAAAACTAATAATATTTTATAGGAATGAAGCTGCTGCAGCTGTTGCTAGGTCCATCAAGATTCAGCTACTATTTCTGTACACGTTCTCAGCCTTCCATCCCACTCTCTCTCTCTCTCTTGCTCCAGGTAATTGGAATTTGGCCCAATGAAGCTAAAAGAAATGAAGAGCAACTAAGACTAAAATGCAAGCCAGGAGTCTGAAAGGAGAGAGCTACTGCAGCAGAGCCAGCTGGGTATGGAATGGCATCGTGGTATTAACATTTATGTGTACCACTGACATAAACGTGTGTGGGACAAACTCTGCCTTCTCTTCTTTTTCAGCATAGTTTCGATATTTCATTTTCATTCCCTTTTTCAGAAGAATTCTGACTCTTATCAACCCTTTGGCATCATGCAGCCAGTGTAACCTGGCTTTTAGAGGAGAGTTGAAAAACCATGAGGTTATGCAAGGCAAATCTTTGCCCCACGAGACTCATTGTCCTCTCTTCTTGCAGGGAGGTACTCAAAGTGCCTATAAATTCCATTCTGGAAGATATGCTCTAGAAGTGCAGTAATAACCAGGACTGACTATTCTGGGATGAGAGTGGTTTGGTCTGGGAGTACTTTGTTTTCCTTCCATGCTGCTTTTTATCCATCCCACAGTGGAAAGAAAGAAGCTGTTGCAGGAGATTTAAGCTTGCAGTCCTACCTAGCTTTATGGATAAATCTTTAGGGCCTTATTCCAAACCCAGCTTTGCTGCTGAAATCATCTCTGCATGCATGGCAAGCCTGGCTCCTAAAGATGATCTCAAATCTGCTCCTTGTGGAGTAGAGGTGTGCTTGAGAAGCATAATAAATTGGGTTGTGACTGGCAAACAAATGCATGATGCTGACTAGAAAAAGTACCCATGCCTGCACCATGATAAGGAAAAGGATCAGAGATAGAAAAGATAATGATTATGGGTTGATGTTCAGATAGAGTTGAATCTGAGTCCTGTTGGTGTTATTTTAAGGGATGCTGAGATTAACTGTTCCAGTTACTATCGTTGTTGAAATATGTGCTTTTGCTTGAATTTATCAAGCCTCAGGTTCAGATTGCATATTAGGAAGAAATTCTTCCCTGTGAAGGTGGTGGGGCCCTGGCACAGGGTGCCCAGAGAAGCTGTGGCTGCCCCTGGAAGTGTCCACAGCCAAGTTGGATGGGGCTTGGAGTAAACTGGGATAGTGGAAGGTGCCCCATGGACAGGGGCAATGGAATGGATGGTCTATAGGGTCCCTTCCAACCCAAACCATTCTATGATTCTGATGGAAGTATAAAATACATTTCAGTTGCTGGTTAAGCCATTAAAATATCTGGGTCTAAATTGCGAAGTTTTTCCTGAGCATTTACATAACCTCCACATACTTACAACTATTCCTCTTCACTGATGATATTTTGTCCCTATTTTTCTTGTAAACAAACAATTGTGATTAAACAGTTTTTATTTCTCTTTATGAGTATTTATATAATGATCTATGAATGATGCTGCAGTACTTAGCTGAGAATCTGGTGTGCTTTTGCTTGGTTCCAACTGCTTGAGAATATCTGGACTGACAAATTAGTGCTCCAGATAGGTTTTTTTATTCAATTCTTTAACCTTTTATGTACATGGTCCGGTCTTCTTTCTAAGAATGCAGGATAATAATGCGGTAAATCAATAAATACTATTGCAATGTTTCTATAATTAGCAAAAAACCTAAATTCTAGGCCACAAAACTTGGGTGAAAGTATCCATGCTGGGGTTATTTCCCAAATATTCCTTCATCCTATAGTTACTTTAGTCTTTCAGTAATGCTCAAAAAATACAGGCATTTCAATTCTTTTGCTTAAGTTAGCACATTTCTCATTGAAGGCCCTCAAGGGAAGGGGAAACTCTGAAATACGAAATGCGATTTATGCTTGCCTTGTAAAACGCCAAGGAAACTGCTTTAAGACTGTAATAACCCTTGCTGCTCATTCCATGAACATGCCTATAGAAAATGTTAATTTAATCAACAAATTATAGCTTCACACAAAGCAAGAAGTGTGGAAATACTGGCAGAGGAGGAGGAAAGGTCTCTCATAATTTTTATGTTTAATCATGAATTTGAGACTCTTTCTTATTCCTGCATAAATGAAGAACTTCTCTTAAATGGATTATGTTGCACTTCCATTCATTTTCTCTCCTGATTTACATCTACATACGTGTCCATTCAAAATCTGTGAGAACTCACTCATGCTGACATGAATGCATCTTAGCAAAACTGTTGATAATTGATTTAATTTTTTGCTTGTCAAATATGCTGTTTGAGAGGGAGCTCAGAGAGCTAGTACTTTTAGAGGAAACCCTGCAGCTTTCACACTGGTTTCTCCCAACATTTTTAGCCCATGGATACTGATCATGGGATGCCTGACACAGTCTAAGTGTTCCCTGCCAAATGTTGAAGCAATGAAGTTAGAAATAGGAATATTGGAATGAAAAGGACCAGAAATAGATTTCTACAAGTCAGCTTAAACATCCATTTGCAGTAGGGTAATATTACATTTTTCAAAGGCATATATTAACTGATTAGATCACCTGCAAATGGAGTGTTAATTAATAATATCCATAATAAAGTGCAATACAATTACATTTGCAGGAAAAGCTGACAGATCTGTGTCATTCAGGCATTAATCCTAAAGATAATGGACCAAATTCTGCTCTGTGTGGGGTTTTTTCCCAGCTTATACATGGAATAATTCCAGGGGCACAGGCTGGCTGTACCTTCATGTGGCTGAATATTGAATTTGTCCCATTATCCTTTAATGAAAAGCTTTCTGAAAATACCTGTCAGTGAGGCACACTTGGGCTCTTGCCATCTGTTTGGCTGATAATAATTCAAAAGGCAAAATACTTGATGTCATGGAATGAGAGGAATGCCATGGAGGGGAAGACAGCAGCTCACAGTCAGTTTTATATGCCTTTAATGCTAAACTCAAGTAATCCTTATTTCACACTATTAGTATTATTATCTAATTCATGTCACCTACAGGAAATCTGCAGGTAAAATTTTTGCACCAGAAGTAGATGTAATTCCAAGGACAAAAAGCAAAAAAAACGATCTAGGGATTACACTGAGATTCTGATTGCAAACAAACACACTTCCCTATTCAGGGATATACTCTGCAGTCAGCAGGGAATGATCTGGTTCTTGTGGAAAAGGAATTTCAATGTCTACACCATAGCTGAAGTCAGGTCAGAGTCCATCTGACTCCCCTGCCATGCAGGGTGTCACCTTGATTGACAAAATGAGAACACAACCGGACAAATTTTGGATGGAAAATGTTATTTAGTGCAGCAGGAGATTTTTATTAGGGTTGTAAAGGACTTGTGCACTCCATAACTGGTATAGCAATAGATCCAATATAAAAAGAGGATCCTGATTTAAAGCCCATGTCTGCCTTCCAAAAGAACACAGAACCAGATGTTCTAACTCTCACTGTGTTTGGCATTTAGGCTAAAGGGCTGTGAGGAAAGGGGAGGTGGAATAAATCAATAAATGCAGTCATTTTCCCTAAAGAAATGTTTTTAGACACAGAATAAATATATACCCTGCCTCAGTCTGGAAAATGAACCTGCAGCAGTGTTGTGAGGGTGGGAAAGGGCAGAGGAGCAATGGGTCCAAGCGTGAGGAGGCAAGTGATAAAGGGGCCAAGGGAGCAATGTCTGGTGGTCATAGCTGTACAGCTTCCCACAGCCAATGGAAAATATGGATTTAGTGCACTCTGGGGGCTGCTGATGGCAGAGACACTCCAGCACAAGTCAGCACTGCACAGTGGAACTTGGTCATCAAACATTTATTCCAGTACTATTCCAGGTGTACAGCCAACAGCACTAGTAAATAGTAGTTCCCTTCATTTTAAGTTTTTGTTGCAACCAAAGTTAGGCGATTCTAAGAAGACTCAAAGGTCCCAACTTTGTCTCTTAGGCTCCTGCTCTCTGCTGAGCTATAGTCACAGTAAATTTTCTGTGTAGTTCTTCTCCAACAAAAGAAGGCATGAAATATCTCACATGATGTGAGGAACTATTTGATGGCTTAAAAATTATGGGTTTGTATCCTCAAAAAAGCCACCAAGAGAATGCATTCCTCACTCTACCTAATTAGTATTTGTTCTAACCTGTTTTTCTTACAGAGTCACAGAACCATTTAGGTTGGAAAAGCCCTCTGAGACCATCAAGCCCAACCACTCACCCAGGACTGCCAAGCCAGCACTCAGCCGTGTCCCCAAGCACCACATCAACGTGGTTTTTGAATTCTTCTGGGGATGGTGAGTCCATTGTCTGACCAGCCTTTCCATGAAGAATTTTTGCCTAATGTCTAATCTTATGACAAAGCAGTTTCACTACTTGCAGTGTGTGCCTTGAGCACACACAGTATTTCTCTGAGATTTATGAGATGTGTATTGGGTGAAAGCTTATGAGATGTGTATTCCAGATGTTCATATCCATAAAGGTGTGGGAGTACAGAATGGGACAATTTGCTTTGTTCTTCAGGGGGCTTTGTACCTCCAAGATCTCCTTGGTGAACTACTAGATTTATTCTTGTAATTTCCGTATGGAGGCCATTTGTTTGGGATTTCTCTTTCTTCACTGTATGTCACCCCTGCTTCTTGTCCCATTTGAGCTCCATGGAGGACGTAGGCAATGTAAGGTAAAAGAGAAATGTGATATTGGCTATTTCATGATGAGTTTTTTAACTGAAGCAGGTAGGCTGGAAGTGCCCTGAAGCAGCTCTAGATAAACTTAACAGAGTACATTGTCTTTATGTCTGTATTGGACAGGCACTTTTAAATCTTTTTTGATGTCTTAAGAGCTTTATATGTTCCTCCCTCATTTTTCCTCTAGAAGGAAGGAATTTTTTCTACCTCAAAAAGAAAAACAAAATATAAAAATAAAAACTCCTATATCCTACAGAATAGTTAATCAAACTGAATAACTACATAAATGCTCTGGTAATAATAACTGGCAGGTAACAAGGAGATTGCCCAAGGTGTTTGCAGGAATCCTGAGTGACCAGCCAGCAGTTGTGTCTGATCTGGCTTCAGCTTCCTGGAATCTGCCACTGCTTTGGGTTTGTTTAACTTGCAGAAGGAAACACATATTTTCCCTCACATGAAAGGCATTGCAGTCTTTTGTTACTTGGCAAACACATCCCACAGATCTGAATGCGAGTCTGGTTTTGAAGTGTTTTTTGATCCACACATCTTTTGAAAGCTTCCTCAGTGCTTTTGCTTGAGTACCTATCTATTTATTTTTTGTCTCAAGCAAATAACCAAGACCTTTCTGATATATGTCCCCCAGCATCACTAAGGAATTCCTTGACAGTTCCCACCACTGCCCGGGTGTTTTTTGATGACAGTTCTCAGCTTGCTTTAGTCCATTTCTGCTTTTCTTCTTCCAGTTGCCTTTTCTGTCACACCCTGCTGACCACATCACAGGTTCCCATGATGATTCTGAGCAGTGCAGCTCTACGAGTAGAGATTGCTGGACTGAAACTCAAGTGCACAGTGAGCTTTGCAGAGAGGCTTTCTCCTGCCAGCCCCTCCAGAGGGCAGATGCCAGGATTTGTACTGAAACTCAGGCTTTATATTCAAACAGCCATGGAGCTGTAAGTTCTGACACTGTGGTTTCATAAATCATAGAAAGGAATAAAAGAATATCCAGCAAGTGACTTGGTCTACTCATCATCTACTGCGTTATTCCTTGGGGTAGTTATTTCATTCCTTGAGGAAGCTGAGATTTAAATATTTGAAGTCACAGGTCTGAGGCAGCTGGGATTTAAATATCTCAGGTCACAGGTCTTCCACCAAAACAACCAGTAATTTTTGTTACAGGCTCACTATACCAATGTTGTTATAAATATTAATCTTAATTGCATCACACAAGCCTTGACCGTAGCCTTAAGGGCTCTAATGAAAATCAGTGCATAGGAAGGAGCAGTGAAAGGGAGAAAAAGGATGGTGTTTGTAGCCTTCAGGTCAACAAGGAGTAGCTGGTGAGTTATCCAGCAGAAAGACACAAATTTAAACAAACATTGAGAAAGCTGTGTTCAAAAAAAAATGCTTTCCCTGTAGCCAGTAAAAAACTGGAGGAATAGGTAATCTGAGACAAAGCAGGTTTAAAAAAAAATGATTTGAAACTTATAATAGAAGTTCTTCACAAATGTTTAGAGTGACTTTTTCAGCAGTGGGTGTGAAGACTAGAAGTGTTGATAGGAAAAGCAGGTGATCAATAATAGTGCAAAGTTGAAGGCTGGTATGTTGTAGAACTCACAAGTCTAACAGGAACAGGGTAAATGATTTTTTAAAGCCTGGCACTTTCTAAAAGAGCCTGAAAGCTTCTTCGGGTATGCAAAGGATCAAGCCACACATCGTGGAGGGAAGGATTGCAATCAAAGCAAGGTGTCAAAACCAGCAACTTGAATAGTGATGCCTGCATGGATTGAGATCCCAGGCAGGTGGGATGGTTGATTAGTATCAAGGTGAAGAAGCAGCCACACTTTGAGTGTATTTATTTTTGCCTCTCACTGATGATGTAGTAGTCAGATACCAGCAAAATTTGCCGAAGTCTGACATAGGAATGACAACCTGATGAATACAAAATGTGTGAATTTTTTAAATCCTATGTTTTTCCCTTATTTAAAAATATGTGCTTCTTCAGAAAGCACTGTCATGTTTCCAAGTCTAGCTAGTTTTGAAGGATTTAAGATTCAAAGCTCCCAATTTTTTACAGATTCTGTGTATGACAAGAGATTTTGTAATGGATACACGGTATGGGGTCAAAAAGAAGAACGTCTAAGCCACAAAACACTGCATGAACGAGGATAATTAGCTTATAAAGAAACTGTATTATGTTTGATTCCATTTAGCACAGGTAAAAATAGGCTTAATCCACCATGTAAATCAAAATGTGGACTTTCCTGAAGCAGCACAGACTGTGATGCACTGGGAAGAAATGGAATGTTGAGGAAACATGAAGCAACAGCTTAATAATCTTTACGGTTTGTGAACTGCTAAAGCAACTCCCATAGATCTGCTAATTCAGTAGGTAAACCACAGCAATTAATGAAACTGCTGGATTATAAATTAATATAATGAATGTAGAGAACATTGAGGTCTTCTTCTGGATTTCATCTGGAAAAGCTTGAATTCAAAAAGATTTACAGAACCCAGACTTCTGAGTGAGAGCTTCAGGCCTCTTGCTCGCCTTTCCTCAATAACCATCCAAAATGCTGGTTGTAGAAAGTTGAATTCCTATGGTGAGGAAAAAAAATTACATACAGTTAAAGACTGTATGGAAGCACAGAGGAGCAAAAAGAGGATTCAGGAGCAAAAAGATTGATTAGATCACCTTCATTTTGGTGCAAGAAATATCTGCATAGGTAACGTCAGAAGAGTTATGTACTGCATGTTACTGCTTTTTCCACATGGGCATATTTAAAATTAAAAACAAGCTAAAAAACTCCCAACACTTGATAAGCAGAACTATTTATGGGGAACAGGTGATTGCTATCTTTTATTTCTGTGTGCATGATAGGATGATTTGAAAGAAATAATATGCTATTACTCAGAGAGATGTTGATAAACAGATGACTTAAAGGAGAGCAGAACTTAGTAATATGTGGAAGGAGTTGCTTTTCCATAGGCACAACAAGAAATAATTTCAGATTTAGAAATTATGTATAAGTTTTCTTTACTGTTTAACTTTGTTACTTGATTAAAAACTATAAACTTCTTGGCTGTGATAAGTGATCTCCTACATCCATCACAACTGTTTGGGGAAAATTGTTCTTTGGCATTTTAAGGATTTTTTAGCAGCTTTCGGGGTTTTTATTCATAAATTTTATTTCCCCTCATGGACACACCCCATTAATCAACTACATATTGTAATTTTGGGTCAAAAGTGGTCCCAATAATTTTTCTTTAATTAAAGGTAATTCTTCTAATACTGTTTCCATACTAGATCTGAAAAATGTGCTGTGCACATGAAAGAAACTTCAGCTTCTTGTACTGAGATAATTTCTCAAGGACCATAGGCTTATAAAGTGCTTTGGGAACTGCAATTTGGGTTTTTGTTTCTTTGTTGGTTTTTTGATTTTAGAATTGGTTTCACAAGCAGTTACTGGTTATACAATTTTACCACCACTGACGCATACTATGGTATGTATAGTGATAAATTGGTTTACTCCTTGTTTACCTACAGAGTTCTAGATTCTATATTATTGGACTATAAACACATCATTTAATTCCCAGGGCCTAGCATGTAGGACGCCAGTTATTTTCCTTGCTAGAAAACTCAGGAACAGGGCAAATGAGAGGTGTATTCAAAAGAAAAAAAAAAAAAAAAAAAAAAAGGAAAATTATTTAAAAGTCAAAAGGATACAAAGAAAAAAGACCCATCAATGTAACTAGTCTGGCTTTCCATTAGCCAGGTTTTAGCTTGGAGTCACCATTTGGGGCAAGGAAGAGAAGAATGGTTTGATTTGGGCATGAGAGATCCCCACATCCACCTGAATCTTACCACTGGTCAGGGGGATTCTGTGTGGGCTCGGGTGGGTTGGGTCGTGGTGAACACGAAAACCCATCAGAAAAGAACACGTGGGGTTAAGCAGCCTCAGTCCCCAAAGCCTCAGCGGGGGCTGCTGGCCATGCAAACAGCATCTCCTCTACTGGAATTAGTGTTTCATGTGAGAAACGTGGCCCTACAGGGCTCTTTGAAGGACTCTCACAGGATTGATTCCAGGAGGGCCGAGATTCCAGTCCTGTGCCTTGAGGTGGAGGCTTCACGCCGTTGTGACAGCACCTCTGTGTTCTCTGCTGTGGCTGTGTGGGGACAGAGGATGGGGCTGTCACCTCCCTGCTCTGCTGCTCAGAATAACAGGGCTCACCCTGATCACTCCCTGCTCCAGCTGTGGCTGTAGATACAAGAAAGGAAGCAGCAACTCTTTTAATATTCCATGTTGCAGAAAGGGAAGGTTTTATGAGGGGTGGGAGTGGGACACGGGCCTCATGATTCACCAGCCAGACTAGCTGAGGTAAGATATTTTATTTAAAAGGCCAAACCATTTACTCCTCACTCTGAGAAAGGGAAGCTGTGCTCAGGCAGCGTTCTTGGTGGGTAATAATTAAATCCTTTCCTTCCTGGGATGGTTGCTTCTTGGGGAACAGCTCCTGTGAAGGTGACACCTCCTGGTGGCTCCTGTGCCACCCCTGCTGCCCATCCCGGTCTCATCTTGCCCAGTGCCAGGCTGCTTTGGCAAGAAACAGGGACAGATCTCGACTTGCCCCAACTTCTGTGGGAGCCGAGGGTTGGTTCGGGATGCTCCCAGCACCTCACCCTCAGATCCTGTTGCATTTTTATTGCTATCCTTCAGTCTCCATGGCAACCCTCCCTGCAGCACAGCCTCCTATGCATCGGGTGTGTGCAACATCCAGCTTTTACACACCTTATTTGATTTTTGGGGTTTTCTCTTCTGTTTATATTTTGTTGCATTTTCCTATTTCCTAAAGGAAATATTTCCTTTAATACAGACAGTGAGCCTGCTGTGCTACCAGATGAACATTTGGGTGGCTCTTTCTGGGTCAAAATCATGCACTAATAATCAAACATTGTTTTTCTGCACTGTTTCCTGAGGTTAGTTTATAAATTCATGTTGGTAGTGCTAATGGCACAGCACTGGTATTTGCACTGCTGGATCTACATACAAACCAAGGACAATTAGGATGTATGCAGTCATGCATGATCCTTTTGGAGCCACTGTACAATATTTATGGGGTTTTATGCTTCATCTGTTCTGAATTACACATCTCGTTTGATGCCTTTAAGTGGCTACCTGAAAACAGAGGCTACACAAGATTAAGAGAATAAAGCAGATATTTATTTGAAGGGCCTTTGAAGGTGCACCCTGGGAATGAAAAACCTCGGAGGGGCTCCACCCAAAATGGACAATGGGTCACGGGTTCTTCACGCTTTTAAAAGTTTGGTCCATTTGTATATCAGGGTTAATTCTCCAATTACCATCTCAGGCAATGAAGTAATTACCCCAAGTTTGCTCCTCCTCTCAAGGCTTCAGTTTACACATTTTAGGGCCTGGGACAACAAGGTGTCCTTGAAGCACAAACCTAGAGAGGTTTGTTATGTCTGACCAGAATGAGGGAATGGGAGCTAACAGGCTGTATGAAGTTTCAGAGTTACACACTAAGCAGTACAGGATCTGAAAAATATAAAAGTTAAAACCTAAGGCATCACGTTCTGGAGCCCTGTTGAAAGCCTTGTGCTGAGGGTAAGGCAATCACTGAGCAGTTTATTCAGGACAGCATGAATTTTACAATATTGTTACCAACTTCAGATCCTTATGAACGATATCTGCATGAATGCATTTCACCCAGTCCCCATGATGCACTGTCAAAGATTAAAAAAATATCATAGGGCAGCCTGGAGCAACCAACATCTGCTTTTGGATATGTCATATTAGCAGTGACATTGCCCAGAGGAAATCACTTCTTCTGGTGGGATTTTCTCTCTCTCCTCCCTACAAAGTGTTCTTGCATAGCAGAAAAGGGAAAGAAGAGGGAAGAGAAAAAAAAGAGAAATAGGGGGAAAAGAAGAGAGAGAAAAAAAAAACCCAATAAAAACAACAAAAAGAATTTAGAAACAAAATAAAAATAATAAATAAAATCAAAAATAAAGTAAAAGGGAAGGGANAGGGAAGGGAAGGGAAGGGAAGGGAAGGGAACTCAATCAAATTGTGCAGATCAGGCATTTAATCCAGCCCGACCTTCCTGAAGCCAGTCCATGTCTTGCCTCCTCTGGTCTCTTGCTCCTGTCTGAGTGTTGAGAACATTGTTTCCAGGAACACTTAAGGGGCCTGGCTCCACAAGTGAACAGTGGCATCCAACAGCTTAAAAGAACTGGCAGAACTGGACATTTCCAAGCTCACTTTGTTTCTGATGTCCAGTAGAACACGAGGTCTGTCCCATGTGGGGCTGGCTGTGGCACTCAGTGCCATGGTTTACATGATGTGGTGCTCATCATCAAGAGGATGAGCTTGATGATCTTGTAGGTCCTGATGATCTTGCAGGTCTTTTCCAACCTTAAGGATTCCATGATTTCATGATTCTATGTAGTGCTACAGTGGAAAAATTAGTGTTGATTGTTTTACATCACAAAGATCGTGTGAGGATAAAACTCACGGAAACTCATGAAGCTTTCAGCTCATTGAGTCATCAGTAGAACAGCTTGGAAATAATGTTTTACATTACAAAATGGCATTATCATTTATTAAAATTTTAAAATCTTTAGGGGTTTTTTTTGTTTTTTTTTTTGTTTTTTTTTTTGTTTTGTGAAATTTCCTAAGAGAGAAAAGTTCCTTCCAGCTAATTCAAAGTGAATGGTGAAAGTATTACAAATCTTCTCACAAGAGTGCTTCTGTGGNTGGAGAGAGGAAGCTGGAAATCTGAGAGCTCTGCAGCTGAAGACAGGCTGGAACAAATGTTTTGTGTTCTTGGATTCATAATCCAGTCTCTAAATGATAACTGACATGTGCTTATGTTAAAAAACCCCCAACAACTACATGAGTTAGTTTTGACTAAAAGAGTGTCTGAGAGCTTACATGTGACAGGAGATTTTACAAACATGGGTTCCCACCTGATCTTGAAACTCAGGGTTATAGATAAAACCCATTCATACACAAAGGAACCTACTTGTCCCAAGGTGTAGGATAATAAACATTAATAATTAGGCATTTGCCAAATAAATAAATAAAACAATGGTGTAGGAAAATATTTTTGCTTTAATGGAGAACATGAAATGAACCGCTACCTGGGAAAGAAAAGGAACAGAATATTCCTTCATTGATCAGGAAGACATGATATTTTGCAGAAAGGCCATTTTCAGGAATTCAGGGTACTTTTTCTGAGAAATGAAGCAACATTTCCTCTTAAAAAAGAAAATTTACTTCTACCTTTTTGATTCTGTCCTTAAAGAAAAAAAATCTTTGTACAAATTAACTATTAGTGAAAATGGTATAGGAAAAAGAAAGTTCTCCATACAGAAGGATAAAGCCAGAAGACAGATAAAGCAGAAGTAATAGAAGTATGCCTAACAATCCTTTCTCTTGCTTGTTTTCCTGAAAAGTCATTGCCTGCCTTATCACAGTCAGGTGGCATAAATGTCCACTGCTAAGTCCCCTGATGCAAAGTATATTTTCTTTTGTGACTGGAATTTCTTTTGCACTGAGCCAACCAGCTTTGTATGAAATGAAAGCTGAGTGCAGTTCTCAGGAAGAGCACTCGGGAGCTCTGCTGTACTGACAAAAATTTACATTACTGTCCTAAAAGGTCCTGAATCCTCAATTTGGCAGACTGGGGCACAGATCTCACATTATTCCTTGTATTTGACTGGAAAAAGAACTAAAACTCTGCTTCAGCGAAAAAAAGTTGAGGGCAAAAGTCAAATGTGATATGGGCAATGTAGTGAAGGGACTACACTGCCATAAACACTTTGAACAGCTACAAGCTGTAGCTGGTCTTCCCCCATATTTAAATTCCCATCATGAGAAAACGCTCTTTTTTGCTCCTTCAGGGGAGCAAATCAAGGAGTAATAAAATCAAGGAGTATTGTTTTGGCATGAGTGGGTTACATCAAAGTGAACACCTAAACCTCTAGGAGGAGATTTATGATTTTCAACTTAGTTCTTACAATGAAAACAACTTTCCTCTTGCATGAGTAACCTTTGTATAAGAAGGAGACAGAGATTAGTGTGCAATCTAAGGGTCATCAAATTCATTGTCACCTTGTGCTTCATATCAAGTTAATGCCTTACACTGCTTTCCCCAACACAGCAGACTAAATATTTTCCAAGAAAAAAAAAAAGAAAGTAAAGAAAAGAAATTGAAAGAAATGCCTTCAAACGGAACCTTAGAAATCAAAGCGCTCATCAATCCACACACAATTTTTCCTGAGGAGAAAGAAGAATAGAAATGAGCTGCAAATTGATTCATGTTGCTAATTCTTGAGTCTTAATCCACGGATTTATCTAGACTAACACTACTGTAGAAAGCAAAAAAAAATGGAAAAGAGTGGTTAAAAATGTTAGTCACCCCATTTAATGCTCTCTCCTACTGAATGACTTGCTACAACCTTTAAGGCTTCTGCTCTGATCACAGAACAAAGAGAGGCTTTTTAGGTGCATGGTTCAAAGCACAGGCAGCAGATTTTTGCTTTGAACTGCCCTGTAAAAGAGCCTGTATCAACGGGCAGGAGCAAAAGGAACTGGTCCCTGAACATGACTATCTGAGTTGGATATCATTGGATAACAGAGATGCCCCAGTGACAGCGTGAAGCAAAGCTTCCACACTGATGAACAGCACAAACTATTCCCAAGATGAGTGGCTGAAATATTAAATTATAACACTGCTGGATATCTGCCCTGTGTGGCACCATCTATTTATTCTTTTGTTTCGAGTCAGATAGTGTAGTTATTGCAGATGAGTGAGAAGGCTTTGAGTTTAAGTGCCAGAGGCTAAAGAGATTTTGCCTCAGGATAAAATACAGGAATTATTTAAGAACTGAAATGTATTGTAAATTTAATAACAATCATGAATAAATTAAACCAGCCTAATTAAAAAATGATAAAATGATAGGTTCTGTAAGAAAAGCCTGACTGTGGAAAGTGTTCTGCTCATATGGAAGCATTTAACTTTTCCCATCCCAGTGCCTGCCTTAGAGATGATATTTGCATCATTTTTTTTTAATTGTGTTAACACAGTGTCTTTTTTCTGTATCTTCTTCTCTCATTAAATGTCACAGTTACCCAGTTCAGTTGGAATTATGTACATTTTATACCCCATTTCTCCACCCATTGCTTCACTGCTTCTCATGGCATTCAGCTGGGAGGAGCACAGAGAAATTGTCTGAGCAGCCAGGGACTGGGGTGGGAAAGATAAAGCCCTGATGGAGCTAAATTTGGCCTGGGACATCAAGAGCAACTGGAAAGCTTCAAGATCCCATGAAACCCAAACCACTCTGTGATTCTATGAACTACACACATAAGCAAGGATAACAAACCTCCCAGGATTGTCTTCTGTTTCCCAGGATATTTGTCCCTGAATAGCTGCAGATGCCGTTCCAGGAGTTCACTCTTGTTGTTTCATGTAACTATTTCTCTGTTAACCATAATTATCTGCTCCAAATTCTGTTTCTGACTTCACCTCTTCTGGATGCTCTTTTCCTGTGTCTTTCTGAGACCCAGGAAAAATTCATTCTGAGAACTTCACTCTGTGTTTGGTTCATTACCCAGAATCCATTACTGCACTGGCAATAAGTGTGGAATGATGTATTGTTGATCACACAGCCCAATAAAATCCAGCTGTTTGGTAGCTGAAATCCAGAGTCAATTGTGGTTCTTTCTATACCAATGAATTTGACTTCTCCTAGAACTGCATTTTGCATTATCTTACAATTGATTTGCCTTCTATCACATATTTCTCATGTATCTGCCATTTACTTGTATTCTGACATCACATTTACTACATATTTTTTCCTAACTTAAAGTTATTAAATTAATAAAGCTGTCATCCCTGAAAGTGCCCTCAGACCATGTAAGAATCTGCTGGGTTTGGTGCTCCTTTGGTAATTCTAGTCCACCCCTAGCAATTGCTAGGCCTTCCTGCTTTCTTGTGCACGGCCCAATGTTAGAAGCAGAATCCTCTTGTATTTACATGCAAATAGATTTTACTTAGCCATGATTGCAACCTAAGTGCCTCATTTCAGACTCGAACACAAAACTATTTAAAAAGGCAGAGCAGAAACGTGATATTTTAACATGTTAAGTGAAATAATAGGATCACAGAATCATAGAATGGCCTAGCTTGGAGGGGACCTCAAAGATCATCCAGTTCCACCCCCTGCCATGGGCAGGGACACCTTAAACCAAGCCCCATCCAGCCCCTGAACACTTCCAGGATTGGGGCAGCCACAATTTCTCTGGGCAACCTGTTCCATCTTACTGCAGCCAAGGTTTTAAGACTCCAGCATTCAAGTGGTTGAACAAGCTTAAAGTTTATGGGCTTTTTCTTTGTTCATTTTTTTTTTTTTTTTGTGTGCTGACATGTTAAATGTGTTTTAATCTCATTCTAGAGTTTCTGGCCAAAAAATCCATTCTAGAATTTCCAGGCAAAAAAATCTATATTCACATAGATTTATGTATATATACATATATATACATACATATATATATTTTTTTTTTAAACACTCTTCTGCAAATCCACAGCGAGAAAGGAGATGTTGAATTGAGGAAATTATCTTTCAGTTGTTTCAAGGACAAGAGAACCTCTTCAACACAAGTCTCTGCTCCTCATGCAGATGAGTCTGTACCCTCTCCAGCACAATCCTGCTTTCCTCCAGGGCTCTCATCTGTAGCAGCTCTCCATGAGACGAACACACAAAAATGGACAAGACTCTTCCAGGGACTGGTAAGAATTACTTTTACCATAAGATGATGTCCCCCATGGTGATTATAGCTCTGTCTTTTAGGAACAAGCTGGATGCACCTGCTGGCAAAAATGTGCACAGACTCATAAAGGTTTATATCACTGGTGATTAATTCTCTGGTACGATACCTCCTGCTTCAAATTAAAAGTAAACATTTAATTCTGAGGAGCAGCATATTCTTAACCTGATAGTTTTACTTACATATCAAGTATATTCTGCCCCTTGGAGCTGTTTTTTTTTTTAATGTAGTTATTTGTTATTTGCTTCATAGGTGGCATTTCTAAAAGTCATATGTTAACATATGTGCTGCTAAATAATTCCTTATAAGCACAAAATATATGGTAATATAAGTAATGTGATGTATAGTACTTAGTGCAAGCACTTCTCCATCTGCCGTTCTTTCTACCTTTAATGGAAAAAATCCTATGAAAAATATAATGTTTTAAATTTTTAACCCTTTTTGATATTTATTTAATCCCATTACAACACATTTTTACTGGAAAAAAAAAGGAGATTAATATTTTGCTACAATTACTCCCTAATGTCGTATTCCCTAATAAAATTCTTAGTCCATTATTTCTCTGAAAAAATCACAGTCTTCAAGTCTGTAAGCATACTACCCAACTGGGACATGGGTTTTTGGCTGGATTTCTTCCTTTTCTTTCTTTCACTTCTTACAGGCAGAGAGATGGAAGGCTGACAAGAAGCCAACTATAAATCATTCATTTTCAAAATGATGTTTTGACCAACCTCTGGAACTGAGGAAATGACCATTGCAGCCTTTGGATGGGGTCTAAATTATGCCACGGGCTATGGTTCCCTAAGTGACCATACAACGCCTGCAAACTGCACATTCCTGCCATTATTTTCTTATTACTCTGATAATCCAATCTTTTCCAGTATTCTCAGTTGGAAGGTGGTAGCTTTAAAGGCAGAAAAGGGTGGAAGATAAGATGACAATTTTACATTTTGATTTTACAGGAATGAAGTTCTGTGTTTTCCCCAGTCCCGTTAATAAATCCACGGAAAGTCTGAGTAATTTCCACCATATCCACAACAGGGTGTTTCACTGGCTTTTTCTCCAAGTCCATTCAGTAGATATTATTCTAGCACAACTGGAGTAACATGTCAGGAGAGGTTCCTTCTTCTCCTTCCCTTGGCATAAGTTCCTCTGGGACAGGATTGCCTTAAGCACCAGCAGCCAGTTGGGGATGCCATAAGGAAAGCAGTGACTTGTGTTGTTATTGACCTTTGGAAAACTGTGCCACTGGAAAAGCAGTACCCAAGCAGCAAAAATGAGACTGCACAAGGAGCTACAAAAACTTAGTCAGCTGGATCTTATCACATCCATGCAGAAGAGATAAGCACAGTCTGAGTCACTGAGGTACCTCCGACTGCAGGATGCAGGACAAGGGACAGATTCCCACTGCTGACTCAGGCTAGTCCACGTGAACCCTCTGGCTGTGATAAGTTGTTGATTTTCTGTTTTTTTCATTAGATATTAACCTCCATTTTTCCAGGTGGCGACACTGGCTGTGCAGGAATGCCTGCATGAGCCTGTTAAAGACATGATGCCATAATGATTTTTTTGCCTTTTCTGTTATACCTCTTTTGTATGCCTTTGTGGCCTTTTGTATTCTTGGTGTTTCTTTTAGCCTACATTCCTAGACTTAATGTTTTGTTGAGTTAGGAGATTAAACATCTTGGAGGCCTCAGACACCAAGGTCCTCTCTGAACACATTTTGTAAACTAAAAGATGGGTCTGTCCAGGGGAGGGTTCCAGGGGGAGGAAGGGGGTGAACTGGGCTATAATTCTATAGCCCATCTATTGTGTGTGTCCATTTTGGGTGGGCATTTGGGGGGTGCATTTTGGGTGTGCATTTTGGGGTGGGCATTTCCATGTGCATGTTGGAGTGTTCCACCTGGATGGAGTGAACCAGGGATCCTTGAAATAAATACCGAGGTAAAAAAACCCTTTTTCCCTTCTAACCGTGTTCGAGTCTGATTTTAAGAACATGGATAAGGCATCAGATATGTGAACCAGCTTTATTTATAAAGCAGAAGCCAGGTTTTGAATGATGTGGAGGCACCAGCTGCCTCCTCAGGCAGAACCCCACTACTCCTCCAGTTCCTGTTCACTCAGCTTAGCCTGATTTTAATTTCTAGCTGATGGGTTTTGTGATGCCTATGTGGAAATGTTTGGTAAAAGAGGTCTTTCCCTGCATAGATACTTGCAGATAATCATAAATTATCTTCCTCCCTTTTCCTGGGGCGGGTTGAGCAGACTGAGCTTGTGTGAGCTCTGTCCACAAGGCATATGTTTGAGAACACAAGACAGCTTTATACAGTTTCTCCAGGTTTTTAAAAGATTAAACACCAGAAGTAGGGAGGGTATTCCATGGACAGTCAACTGATGCTTTCTGCAGACATGTCCTGCTTCCTTCCCCACTCCTGTGAGTGCCCATTCAAATCCTGCCCTCCCATCACACAGAACATTCCCATTCAGCCAAGGTGCTCTGGCTGAGACAGGACAAAATATTAGTAAGTGTATTGAACAATGGCCTTAAGCTGAAGGAGGATGTATTTAGATTGGGTATTAGGAAGAAATTCTTCCCTGTGAGGGAGACCAGATTGCCCAGAGAAGCTGTGACTGCCCCTGGATCCCTGGAAGTGTCCAAGGCCAGGCTGGACAGAGCTTGGAGCACCCTGGGATAGTGGAAGCTGTCCCTATCTATAGCAGGGAGTTGGAACTGGATGATCTTTAAGGTCCCTTCCAACACAAACCATTCTGTGATTCTGTGGTTCTACGGACAGATTTTATCTATACTACCAAGAGCTGAATGAAATTTCTGATTTACCAATTAGTTCTATATTACTACATTTACTCACAAGAAATAAAGCCATGGTACAGAGGTATTGAGGCCCTTTGCTCACTCTCAGAAATACCACACGCTCACAAAGGTGCTGCTCTATGGAATCCAGGTGATGCATAGATATGGGTACAACTGCACTCAGTGCCTATCAGGCATTTCACTTGATGTGTCGGTGATTTAAACCACTGTTTGAATCCTGGATGCCTAAAAGTGGTGTTGCTTGGGGCTGGAAGAGGAAGGGTTGTGCTTTGAAGCAGAGACACAGATCTATGTCTTATGAATTAGGTTTGTCTTATATTTGCAGTCTGTCAAAATGCAGGCGACAGAGATACAGAAGAGTATTATTTTTCCTGTAACACTAAAATTTGGACATTTTTATACAGGGATTTTTGTATTTTTTCCACTTACTGATAATGCCACATGCAGAAAGGTTTGATACTTATCTTGCTAATGTAATCTGGAACTTAATATCATTTGCAAGGACATGTGAAACCAACAAGGCAACCTGATTTAAGGGAAAGAAATTGCATATCACAACCCACACTTAATTGTGAAAATTACTGCCTTGCATTAAACTTCAGTGCCTCTTATAATCAAGATGACCAATGATTCAAAGTATCTCCTGTAATTTTGCATCCACTGTCCTCTGCAGTCCTTTGGAGAGATGACAATTTCATTCACAGAGTTCATGCTTATAGACACAGCTCCCCATTTCCATGGAAAAAACAATTCTGGAGGTTAGGAAATATTTCTTCGCCAAAAGGGTGGTCAAGTGTTGGAACAGGCTGTCCTGGGCAGTGGTGGAGTCGCCGTCCCTGGAGGGATTTAAGGACATGCAGATGTGCCACTTAGGGACATGGTTTAGTGGTGGCCTTGGCAGTGCTGAGTTAATGGCCTGGGTTGATCTCAAGAGTCTTTTCTAACCTGAATGATTGTAGGATTCTGTGTTTCCTCCACTTTGGGCATCAGGTCCCCACCACCTCAACAAGAGACTTAACACAGGACATGCATCCATCCACCTGCTGACATCCCCCTCCCTCTTGTTGCCTGGAGAAGGCTTAGGGACAGGAGGTCCATGAGATGAACAGTTCTGCACATGGACAATGACAGGAGCTGCAGCCCTGCCAGTCCTGGCACAGGTGCAGCAAGGCTAAGGAAAGCTTTTGAGGTGTATAGAAACTTGAATCAGGAACTGAAGTTCTTCAGGGACATGATATTGTCCCCCAAAAACCCCTGAACTGCCTGCAGTGTTTTCAGAGCTGAGTAAATCCAAGTCAGAATTCTGTATGCACCCAACTG
>VZRO01006721.1:0-44471 GCA_013397915.1 Daphoenositta chrysoptera
TCCCTTCCCTCCCTTCCCTTTCCCCACATCCTCCCGTGCCGGTGCCGCCGCTTTCCCCGGGGAGGGCGTGGGTTTGTGCCCCTCGGTACGGAGCCCGCTGTGCTGCTGGGGCGAGGAGGGGGCAGGGAGAGGAAGAGGAAGAGGAGGAAGGAGGAGGAAGGCGATCACGTGCCGGGAGGCGGGCGGGGCGGGGGTCCCTGTCCGGGAAGGGGGTCCCTGTCCGGGAAGGGGGTGCCTGCGGCCCTCGGGGGATGCTCAGCGGCCGGGGCCGCCTCTCCCGCCTGCCCGGCACCGCTCCTGCTGCTGCCGGGCCCGCGGGAGCATTGCTTTTCCCCTCTCCTTGCCATCCTAGCCCAGCACATCCATCCTCACGGAGGTACGGCGACCTGTTTGTCCTGCTGGTAACGGGGTGAGCGAGCCGGGCCCTGCGAACCCCCGGCTTCCACCGCGGGAAAATGTGCTGAGGGTTAATTTTAGCGTCGGGCTGAATGGGGGCAGCTTCGGAGAGGCGCTGCCTGCGTTCAGAGTCCGAATTTAAAGTGGCTCATTCATCGCTGAAGTGCAGCGTTTTTGGTCTGTGTTGAGGGTGACGCTGGTACGTCTGCGGAGCGAGCTGGTCAAACGCGCAGCGTTTGGTCTCCGGCAGCAGTTCGTGCCACTCACTGATGGATCGCTAACACTCAGCAGGTCCCAATTCGCTGTGGTCAGGTGTAAGTAGACACAGTGGTCGACTTTAACCTGGAAAATGTTCGCCACAAATACTAAACTTGTCGAAAGCGGTCGTTTGTTTGTTTGTTTTTAAATCATGTTAGTGTGCTTAAAGGCATAAGGCCGTCCCTACATTTTTGCACAACGTTGTCAATACATTTTATTGTGCGCATTTGTCGTCTTGGTTTATCTAGTATGTGGAATTGGGTTGAATATTAATTGGTATGAAAGTTGTCATTTTGTGCTGGAAATCGTAGTGTTTTGGGGCATTGTTAGTGAATCCGACATTGTGAGAAGGCTCCTTTCTATTTATAAGTCCATAGTGTTACTATTTTCAGTAAATGTTTTTCATCAGCTTTGCAGTTTTAAGTAGGCCAGATGCAGAGTGATTTGGGTTTTGTTTGTTTGTTGATGGTGTTCAGGGCCAGATACTTTGCATAAGATGCACCAGTGATCCTCTTGTCGTGACGCAAATCCATTATTTTAAGTATTTTTTGTTATTCACGTGTTAGGCTTTTTCAGGATGAATGTTGCTTTCTATAGACTTGGTATGTTGAGAAAAAAATACATGACCTTTCAACAACGCTGGAATTTGTGAAATACTAAACTCAGTTCANAAATGTTTTACAGGGCCAAACCTAGTTTCTAGTAAGCATGACTAATGGATTTCACTCAGTGAATTAAATCAGCATGCACAATATTACCACTGATTTTGCAGAAGATATTGATGACATGTTAATGGTAAATCAGACTTGTGACAGCAGGGCCTGTGATTTCTCATGGTTAGGCAGCAGCATCCAGCAACTCAGATGAGTCACTTTAAAGGATCACAGATTTGTTGCTTGTTAAACATTCTCTAATTTAACTGTATGTGCTAAATATCTGTTCTTAATTTGGAATCGTTAGCGGCTGTGGGAAAAGGCAACTTGTACATTACCTCTCTGCCTTGCTGTCTTAAATTCAGCTGTGAAAGTTGTAATTTTGTGCTGGAAATCACAGTGTTTTGGGGCATTGTTAGTGAATCCAACATTGTGAGAAGGCTCCTTTCTATTCGGAGTAGAATTAAAAAATGAAAAATTGAAAAAAGTAATCTTAGAACCAGAAAGAACCAACTGAACATCTTGTAATGACGTTATGCTTTTCATATTAAGTTCAGCTACTCAGTCATCAGCTGAAGCCGTAAAATAGCATCACTTCAGACATCAGAAGTTAATTTCTATCTTGTACTGACAGAAAAATTAGATAAATTATATGGAGGTGTGTTAAAATAAGTATTTTCTTCTGAAGGTTCAGATGTATGTCTTTTCTAGAACTTGCTGCTGCTTGGACTAGGTAATTGTTTCCTTCCAATGTCCTTTAAGAAGAAAAATAGAGGTAAAATGTAAAACTGATACTTCCTTTTATTTTGAAGCACCTTCAAAACCTATAAAAGAGGAGTTAAGAGTGAAAAAATCTTACAAAAGTTTATCCTGTATTCTGAAATGGATGTCAGTTTCTTGAAATGCTGTTTTCTTTAAGAGCTCTGAAGAATTTTCAGGGGTTGTTTGCCTGGAGTAAACTTTTGCACCATTTTGTGGAATAGTTTTTGAGGGAGTGACAGAGTCCTGAGTGTTTCTCACTAATACATAAAATGACCGAGCTATTTCAGGAAGAGTCCCACAATTCTGTGCTAGCAAAAGAATAGCTTTTCTTATCCAAGTAGTATCTGGCCAGCAGCCCTGGGGCATATGTTTGTTGTTGATTTGGGAAAAAACCAAACAAATGTGTAGGAGTAGTCAGTGTTATAAACCAGTATCATGCTTGATGATTGACGCAATCAGTGAGATGTTTGGCCTCTCTAAAAAATTGTGTTTTGTACTTAGAGAAATGCTGATAAATAGGTGTGCTTTTGATATAATGGTTTCTTTGGCCCACAGTTAACTCTGAGAAACTGAATGGATAGTAAGCCCTTATTGCTTATTTAGTGCTTGGTGGAGAAAGTTTGCCATGAAATCTTAATTTCTGTGAGCTGATGTTGGGTGGGCTAAAAAGTCAGCTTCAGAGAGCAGGGAACAGATGTGAAGAAGAGTTAATACCAGATCCGTTGGAGGTTTTTTAACTGTCTTTCCTCTATTTTTGTATCACTTCCCCTATATGCCCACCTCTCCCTCCCAGCTTTTGCAAGAAATCATTAGCATCTTTTTTCTTTCTTTATATTTTTTTATTGCATGCAGGTATTGCTTGTGACTGTAATGTGTATGTATACACAAAACATACAAAAATACCATGTACCTAACCATGGACAACGTGTTAATCTAACTATGGGAGCTGACTGTATTAAACCCTAAAATCCTGATGTAGTTTCAGGTCTTTGGCAAGATTAGCGCAGAACATTTAAACCAAATAAAAAGGTTATTTTATTTTTAAGAAAACCATAGTTTTGGTTTGATAATTAATTAAATAAAAGTTGGAATTGGATTATCTTGAAGGTCCATTCCCTTGGCATTCTCTGATTCTATGAAGTGAATACTCTCAGTTGGAATGTATTGGTTGTAAATGGGATATATGTTGTCAGTCCTACAACTGGGACACTTTCTCTAAGGACCTAACGGTGATAACTTGCACAGAATTCAGTTTTGTAGTTTGCAATGCTTAAGTATCTTGAGTGCAGCTGAGATCTGAGGCAGACCTTTGGAATATGTTATGGTGCATCCTTTTTTTAGTTAGTTTTTAGTATTTTCTTGAAATAGAATATAGTTACATATTAGCTCAGTTGTTTAGAGCGTGGTTCTAATAATGGGAAGGTTGCAGGTTTGATCCCTGTATGGGCCATTCATTTAAGAGTTGGACTTGATGATCCTTCTGGGTCGTTCCAACTCAGGATATTCTGTGATTTAAGATCATGCTCTTGATTAAACCAAATCTGAACTCTACACATTTTGAGTTCTGGCAAGTGTGTTTTCCAGTGTGTCATGAATTCAGCATGGAATATTTTCAGAGTCATAAAATCATAGAATGATTTGGGTTGGAAGGACCTCAAGAGATCATCTAGTTCCAATCTCACTGCCATGGGCAGGGACACGTTCCACTAAACCAGGTGGTTGCAAGCCCTATCCAACCTGGCCTTGAACACTTCTAGGGATGGGGCATCCATAACTTCTCTGGGCAACCTGTTCAGTGTCCTACCACACTCACAGTAAAAAACCTTTTCCTAATATCTAGTCTAAACCGGCCTTCAATTTAAGTCCATTTCCCCCTTGTCCTGTCACTCCATGCCCTTGTAAAAAGCCCTCTCCAGCTCTTTTGTAGGCCCCCTTTAGGTACTGAAAAGTGCCCTAAGGTGTTCCTGGAGCCTTTTCTTCTCCAGGCTGACAACCCGAACTCACTCAGCTTGTCTTCAGCTTCTGAAGCTGATTTGCTCCAGCAGATCCACATCCTTCTGATGCTGGGGGCCCCAGAGCTGGATGCAGTGCTTCAGGTGGGGATAACTCTGAAGAGCTGTTCTTTCACATGCTCTTTCACATGTCTGGTTTGAGCTCATTTTAAAAGTAAAAGTCTGGGATATGCTGTTAAATAGGAGTCCAGAGGGGAAGAGACGATGGAGACAAAAGGAAGGACAATGCTGATGCCAAATTTACCAGCCCTTTACTCTGCCATTTTTCTCAGCTCTTGTAGAATAAGAAATGAAGTGTTTGGAAAAGGACAATAGTGTTTTGCAGGACATGGCTCAGCAGCAGGGATTCTTCAGCTGCAGGGAAAACTAGTCCAAGGTTGGGACACTTTGATTTGACTTTCTGAATCTATGAGTCTCACTCTTGGGATGGAGAAAGGTGACTGCTGTTTCCTCAGATGCTCTACTAACCTAAAAAATGTATTTCCTTTTTTTTTCTTTTTCATCTTCTTTCAGTGGTTCAAGAAAAATATTATTCAGTACAAATGTGTACAACTGCCCTGTTACTTTTGCTAGGTCACCATTAGAGCATAGGAAACTGGGGAAACATTTTTCTCAAGGAAACTGGTGGTTTATTGTTTTGGTTTTGTTTTTACAGAGACGAGTTATGTAGGGTAAGAGCTGCTACTTCAGGGTAAAGCAGAGCTACTCTAGTTCTGAACACTCAGATAAAGCCAAACTTTGTAAGGAGCTCTCTCCAGTATGCTGGTAAATCTTGCCCTGCCCCTCCAGTGGGAAACGTTCCCAGTCTTTAAATGTGTTACATATTTGTAACTTGTAATTCCTGCTGTGTTGCTTAATTGAAAAGCTAGACTATTGCCAAAGCACTCGACAGTATCTTCTGCTTATGTTCGGGGAATTTTGTGGGTGTGCATCAGTTGGAATTTTTCAGTCTTATTTTGGTTAAAGTGTCTGGCCCAGATTTGGGGTTTTTTTGTTGGTGATGTCTTGGGTCTTTTAAAATATTCCTTCATGTTCACTAAGGAACATTTGTTTTGAACAGAGCAGTGCTTCAGACAGTGTTTTTAAAGGCACTGAAACCTTAAAATGTTTCTGAGGCAATGATGTATTACAGCTAGAGACAGAATGAGTGCAGATTGGAAGGGATTTGAGTGCCCTTCAGGAACAGGAGCAATGACTGTCAGGAGGTCACTAGTAATGTATCTGCTACAAGCGGATTTCAGGAAAATTAGTTCTTGCAGTTATATAAACGGAAGAGGGACAGAGTATGTCAGCAGAGTGGGTTTTGTTTGTTTATAGTAGAGAACAGTGTAAAAAATGTGTCCAGGTAAGCTTTGGAGGCAGTTTCCAGCTCTTTGGGATTTTTTTCCCCCCGATTTATAATCAGCATTACTTCATCTTCATAGAAATTGGTTTTATCTGTGTTGGCTCTTAATCAGGGTGTGTGCTGGTGCTGTTAGGAAACACACTGAGAGAACTCTGCTAATACTCCTGCAGGTTAATACAGCTTTATACCAGAAACTTACAGTTTCTTGGACTTCCAATAAGGATTGTACCAAAGCAGTCTTTACAGACAATTGTATATTCTGTCAAAGTGTTGGTTAGGGCAATTTGTGTCTATGCCTTGATAAAGAATGAAGTTGTTCTCCATGATGGTGAGGGAGCAAACAATGGTTCAAGACCATTTTCCTTTAGGTATGTTTAAGTTGTCTGAAACTGTCTTTAAGTATAACTTAAATATGTGAATGTTAGTGTTATAATAGCAGTTACTGTATTAAGCTCTGTTCTTGTGAGAAATTTTGGGTTTATCTGTGCCATTAGTGTGTTCCTACAGAATAGCAGGTAGTGTATGCAGCAATGTCAGCCCTTTTATCAGAAAATAACTCCTTTGGTAAAGAACTGGCATGTTTTATTTGTCTCCCTATGAGGAAAGTTTTTAGCAAGGAAATGCTTTATTTTCTATTTTTGTTATGAGAAAATTGCTGCTCTGTCAGTGTCAGCTTTTCTACTACCCTGTTGTTTTCACAATACTTGAGCAGCTTGGCTGCTATACTGGCCATGTCATCCTATTTTACTCATTGGAAAGAAAAAATATTTTCAGATTATTTTTTTTAACATTCACAGAAAAGTTATTTATGGTGGTAATTTCTGGGCTGTATTTAGTGTTTTCAGGACACATGTAATAAGTGTAAGAGGTGTTCAGTGTGTTTCAACAGCAGTTGTGACACAATGTACAGCAGTTGTGACACAATGTTACACTGTGTGCCTAGTTACTTTATGCAAACGTGACTTCTCTGATATTTTAAGCTAAACCAGCATTGCCTTTTCCAATTTGCTTCCAGGTGACACTTTAAGTTTTGGTTTTGCTGAGCTCTTGATAGCCTTTGAGTAAGCCGCCTTTTTGTTTTTTTTTTTTTTCTTTTTTGGTCACGTCTGTTACCTCTTCTCAGTTAAATTCTGCTGTGTCGCCTTTTTTGTTTTCATGGAAAGAAAAAAGTATCATATGTGGTGCTGTTGCTCATGTATGATACAGTAATATAGTAAACAAAAATAATTTAAGCCAAGGATAATAGCCTGGAAGAATAGGGGTAGAATAATGGTAGAAAAGAGAAGTAACTTTCTCATCTTGCATCTCTAAGATAAGTGTAGAATTGACCCATGCAGTGTGTGCCATCTGCTTCTGTCAGTATGAATGAAAATAATGATGGTAAATGTAAAGGTAACCTGATATCATGGGCAAGCTCTCACCATTGTATTGCTAAAGTCTTTATTAGATTTGAGGGCAGGGAAGGACTGCAGTCCTAAGTTTGATAATTTTAATTCCTTTACTTTTCACTTATTATACTAATTAATACTATTAATAAGTGTAAATTCTGTATTTCACTCGGAAGTTTGAGAATTTAATTCTCTGCTTGGAAGTTATGACCATAACAATTAAGGGTTAAAAAAAGAAAAAAGAAAGCAAAAAGTGCTTTTATTTTGATTCTTTATTTTAATTTAAATAGATGCAAACTTTGGGGTTTTCTTTCCAGGAAAAATAATGCCACTGATATCTATGACTTTGAATAGGTCAGCATAGAAAACTTACTTAGCTAAATATTTTAGTGGTAGTTGAGTGAATATATGTGGTTATGAAGAAAAAAAAGGAAAAAAATTAAAATATTACATCTCTTGAAATCAGGGGAAGTGAGGAGAAAGTATATCACAAATATAGTGATGTGGATTCTTATTTCAGAAGTTTTATTTCCCTCTTAAGTGTTCTGACACTTCAATAAACTTGTAGATTCTGTCATTTCACCTGCCTAATAGATGAAGGGAAGGTGGTGAATATAATTTTTCTGGATTTTGTTAAGGCTTTTGATATTGTCCCTCCCAGCATCCTTCTGGACAAGTCTGGCTGTGAAGTGAGCAGGTAGAGATGGTGTGCTGGGAGAACTGGCCGAAGGGCAGGGATCCAAGGGTTGTAGAGGATGGGGCTACACCTGACTGGAGACCAGTCACCAGTGGTGTTCCTCAGGGCTCAATCCCGAGGCCAGTTCTGCTCAAAATTTTTATCAATGATTTGGAGGCAGGAGTCGAATGCACTAGTAGCAAGTTTGCTGATGATGCTAAAGTGGGAGGTGTTGTTGACACTCTCAAAGGCCAAGAGGCCTTGCAGAGAGATATGGATGGATGGGAGTGCTGAACAATCATCAGTGGCATGAAACTGAACAAGAACAAATGCCGGACTCTGCGCCTGGGATAGAGCAGTACCTTCCACAAATACAAACTGGGAGAGGCATGGCTGGAGAGCAGCCCCACAGAAATGGGTCTGGGGATGCTGGCTGACAGCAGGCTCAGAGTCGGCAGTGGCAAACCTTCAAACACAGCACAACCAGCTGGTCAAGAGGGGTGATCATCCCACTCTATTTAGCTCTGCTGCAACTTCATTTTGAGTACTGTGTGCACTTCTGGACTCCAAAATTTAACAAAGGTGTGAAGGTCCTTAAATGTGTCCAAGAGGAGGGCACTGAAGCTGGTGAAAGGGCATCTAGTTTGGAGAGACGGAGCCTGAGGGGTGACCACACTGTTCTCTGCAGCTTCCTGAGGTGGTGGAGTGGAGAGGGAGGTTGCTGATCCCTTCCCAGTAGTACCCAGTGCCAGGGCACATGGGAATGGCTGAAAACTGCATTCATCAGGGCAGGTTCAGACTTGACATGAGGAAACATTTCTTTACCGAGTGGGCTGTCAAACCATGGAAGAGTCTTCTTTGAAAAGGGGCTGATGCCCCAAGCCTGTCAGTGTTTAACAGGCATTTGGGCATTGCCCTTAATGCCATACTTAAACTTTTGGTCAGCCCTGAAGTGGTCAGGCACTTGGATAAGGTGACTGTTTTCTGTCCCTTTCAACTGAATACTTTATTCTATTCTGCACTCATGGTGAGTCAAATAACAACAGGACTGTTATTTGCCTGAAATGCCAGGGGTTTTTAGCTTTGAAAACACTTTCAAAGACATGTAACACAAGAGATATAACTGGAAACAGGATTTTATGTTTCTGACTCTGTTTCAGAACAGATGTTCACAAGCATTATCACAATGTGCAGGTGTAGCCAGGAGCAGGTTAATGCAATCCTCAGTTTAGCTTGAGAAAACAGCACTTCAAGTCTGACAAAGTCAGAGAGCTACAGAACCTTGCAAATCCCCTACATCTTGTGCAGAGCCATTTGCTAGTGGGACTGCATGGGGAAAACAGATTTCTGTCTCACTCATGTGTCTCTTGTGGCAAGGAGTTATTGGCAGAGTTTGTATCCAACACAGTTGCTATGAACTCCGCTCTCCAGGCAAATTTGCCAATAGAGTTTCTTGGAATCTTATGAATTAGGGGCTGTTTGTCTTCCTGGTGAGTGCCCTTCACCCAGGCTCCCTCTGGAGAGAGTGAACATGATGGTCTGTAAACACCATTCCTTCATAGGACATATTGTTTTGAGCACACATCCTTCCTGGAGCCTGCCATGTAGAATAACCCAAACAATGGAACTGCCTGGAGCCGAAAGAAGGGGTGCCAGGTAAAGGCAGTTCCCTTCAAATCAGAGGCAGACACTGGGTCAACCCACAGATGATAGAACAGTCTTGAAAAGATGTTACTGATACTAAAAAAAAAAACCCTGAAAATTATCTATAAAGTATTAACCTTTACCAGAAACAGGAAAGTCGATAACTCACTGATGCACAAAGAAGGCTCTTTCTAGAAAAAAACCTCAAAAGTTGTAAGAATATGATTTTCTGTCTTAATTTGATAACAATTTTTTTTCTGGCTGAATTTGTATTTTGGCTTTCAAAAACCCAAACCCCAAACATTCTCACACCCAGTTTATAATTATTTTTTCTCTGATTCTAAATTATTTTGGTTTTTAGAAAGAACAATAATCAATGTCATGTATCAATTTGGATACAAAAATTAAAATAATGCAGCAGTATGAATAGAGGTCGAGCAGTCCCTGTTTCCTGAAGAGCAAGAATAAGGATCAGTAACAGTCACATGGAAAAGAATTGTATGGTATTTTTAAAAGTATGACACATTTCAATGACAAAGATACCTTTTTTGCCTTCCTAAACTTGTTCCACCACTGAGTTTCTTGGTCAGGGATGCATGAAAAGCACTCCTGTGCCTGCCTGGTGCTTGTATTGCCCACACGGAGTGCTGAAAAGTGGCAGCTCCTCATGGGGCTGCGAGCCTGGAGCCCTTCCAAGCACAGGCTGTTTTGCACAAGCAAGAACCCCTGGAGAAATGGAGCCCAGGGAAGAGCAGAGCTCACTCCTGCTGCAAACTTGTAATGGGCGAGAGAGATGGGGCATGATTGGTGCTTTGGAAGTGCAAGGGGGAAATATTGTTGCTGGTAATGCTGAGATGGGTACGAAAGTGTTTGGCCAAGTCACCATCCAACACTAAAAGGGAAGTGCTGCTTTTTAACAGTCCCTACGTGCCTGTGAGACAGCTGCCAGGAAGGATTTAAATTTTTTTTTTTGTGCACGCACCTGAAACTATCTGAGAATGCTGGTGTGGTGAAATGACTGGTTATGTTATTCAGGTACAAAGGAACTTTCTATTTTAATTAATGGAGGAAACTATAGGAAACAATCCTCTAGCACACATTTGGTGATTAATCAGTTTTCAGAGCTGTTGCAATGACTGCAGAAAGCAGCCGAGCTATGTCTGTTCAGTTAAGGAATCACAACATTTTGATGCCACCTTAGTGTGACGAGAGAGGCCCTGCCATGTGTTCAAACATGGATCTGATGGATCAGCAGGCAGAGCAAGGCTAGGGACAAATTCCCTTACTGTGATCATCTGCTGTTCAGAGAGCTTTGAGGCAAAAAACAGTCTGTCAGTAGCAAGGATTTCAGAGTACGTGGAATTTGCAAACTGACTTTTTGAGTCATGCTTGAAAACAAACTGGTAGCCAGGGCATTTTAAGACCACACTTTTCTCTTTGCAGAGGGCCCCACAAGGCAAATGGATGCTGAACTAGCACATTCTGAAACAATTCATTCTGGCTGTCCTAATTGCATTCCCACACTGTGCTGTATCTAGCAATAATCCAGACTGGAAGTTACAACTTCCTGTATAATTGGCACTGAGTGCCACATCAAAATCAAATAAATATTTCAGCCAATGTAGATGGAATTTCTTTGGAGGGTTGGGTGTTACTGGTTTCCCCAGTGTTAAAAAACTTGTCTGATGTGATTTGTACTGAAGGATGTATAGTTTAATCTTCTGAGCGTTTTGCATAAAATTAAATTTTCTGTGTGTTTCTGTGAAACTTTTGTAACCTGAGTTTACCCTTTTTAGAAGCTTTAATTGCACAAATGTTCTTACAGAGGATTCAAGTGAATCATGCATCAAACTGCTCCAGTTTTATAGAAAATTCAGCCTGAAAAATCTTTCAAAAGCCTTGTATTCAGAAGAGACTTTTGGTAATTGCATTACCTTTAACCACTGGTTACACATACTTTTTTCATGGAGAAACTGTCTGGCAATGTAAGTTGCTATAGCAGCTGAATTTATAGAGCTAATAGCAGTGTATGTGCTTTATGGAATGATTACTACACTGTTTGGGGATTTTAATGGACTTTTAATCTTTTGTTTGTGACAGTTCTGGATGTGCTAACACTGCCATTTTTCAAGAATTGTATATGGAAGTTGTCTTCCTATTTATTTGGAGCATTTAAATCAGTATTGAAAAACTTCAAGATGCACAGCATCATGCTTTTTATTCATTCTATTCAATTCATTCTATTCCAATAACATGGAGAAATGACCCCTTTAAATCTAGACAGAGCTCCCTTATTTCAAACAGTCTAATTGAACATTAATTCTCTTGCTTCACAAAGCCTCTGAGAGATGAAGAGGAACTAGATGCTGTGTTAGAAACAATTTCTAGGGCCAACTTGCCTAATTCTCTTAGTCATCAGTTTGGCAAAAAGACAACTGACATTGTAAGATGAAAATAGGTCTTGGAATGATGGGGGTTTGGTGACTAATGTGATTTGGTTTTGTTTGTTTGTTTAGAAATTCTTCCTATATGGATCAGCCTTCTAGTGATGGTGAAACGGGAAGAAGACCACTCTAAGCAAACGCAGGATGAATCGGGTCCCAGCTGATGCAGAAAATGCTCACAGTAGCAGCCTGGAATCCTGTCCTTCCTTGCGAGATGTCCACTCCATCAACCCCACGCAGCTGATGGCAAGGATTGAGTCATATGAAGGCAGGGAGAAGAAAGGCATATCAGATGTCAGAAGGACTTTCTGTTTGTTTGTTACATTTGATCTCTTGTTCATAACCTTATTGTGGATAATAGAATTAAATGTGAGTCGTCTTTTCAGTACTTACCCTTAGACATTATATTAAGTTTTTATTAACTTCAGAGATGGTTATAAGTTGCTCCTTTCTATCCAAAATTATATTATTTGTATCTATTTAAGTTTAAGCTGCTTATTACTTTAAGTTTCCAGGAACACAGTATCTACTCAACTGCATCTACTTTTATTCATTAAGATACATGTTTATATTCTTATTATGAAACCTTCAGACGTTCCTGTAGAGTGTGAACCATGCTGAAAAAAACATTGGAAATCCAGAGAACTCTTCAGGCATGAAATAAACAAAAATGTTGCCGAGCATCTTTGAATTTAGCAAGAAGTGTGAATTTTAGCAGGATTCAAGACTTTGCCTTCTGAGTACCTTTAAGTCAGTGATGTTTCACTGAGGTGTTAGTCCCTGAAAAGACTTCCAATGGCCAAAACTTTTCTTTTGTTGTGATGTATTTTCTTTGATGTAAACTTGGTGTATATATTATATATTACGGATGGCAGGGTGCATTTAAACAACAGAAACTCCCACAGTTGCCACCTTTTAACTCCAGCATTTGTAATCTGGAAAATGAGGCTGTTCTCCTAAAATTTCCAGAAAGCAATAGGATAGCTCATTTGTTGTTATTTCATAAGTAGCATCCTAGTTCTTGATCTGGGTTTTAAGGTATAATCTGAAGTTTGCATTTAAGAAAGGACACACTAGGGAGGAATCCCTTTTCTAGACAAGAAAGATCTTGAGTAAATATTTTTTGTTAGCATTCCTTTACTAGATAAATAACCTTGGTTATTAATTTGGCATTATGAATCTTCAGGAGCTGACTGTTTTATTGTTCATTGATAGAGTGAAAAATACTTGTTCTGATTTAATTGAGAAAGCAGATTTTGCTTGCCTGAGTGATGTAATTTCGGGACTAGACTTTCTGTTTTCTCTCTAGGTGGAGAAATGGTTGTAGCACAGTGTTCTGAGGCAGTTCTTTTTTTAGGTCAGTTTCTCAACAGCTTGTACGACCAAGAGGAACAGAGTGGGTTTATATCTCTTATTGAGGTTTCAGAGTACAGATTTTCACATGAGTGCTCTCAGAATATTGAAGACTCTGAACAGAAAATGCTACCAACTCATGATGTTTTATTTTGAATGCTACAGCATCAAGAGACCTCAAGATCATAGCAGTTTTCTTTGTGAAAATCTGTATTTTCAGGACAATGTATTATGAACCAGTGTTCTATACTGCCACATGTCAGCAAGAATGAAAACCATGTTTTTGTCATGAGAGGTCATGATACTAGAAGCTAAAATTTATTATCTGGGATCTGACATGTGGTTAGGTTTTTTGTTCTATTTTTCTTTTAATTGCTTTGTTTGCTGGGAAGTCAAATAGTACTGTGTTAGGACTGTAAGTCATTGGTGCATAAGTAATGGATCAGAATTGCTATGAGAGTTCCTCTAAACATTGTTTTCACTTTGTTGCCATTATCCAGTTTCCTTAGGTATAGTGTAGTTTATTGTTAAATGCTTCAGGGAGTAGCTCCATGGTATTTTGAGCAAAAAATCAAGGCTTCCATGGTTCTCTCTTTATCCTTATGTTAACATGGTGCTCACACAGCCACACAGTGATGAACAGCTTGGAGTGGGGGGAGTTAATCTTCCTTATTTGTGCTGGAAACATAATCACACCTGATGCAGTAGAGCAACCAAGGGGAAACTGTATTTAGAAAGTTGTTTGTCAGGTAGCCATGGAGGGGAGGGAGAGGAGAAGAAATAGAAAAAGTTCAGAGTTTGAATAACTAGTCTCAGGAAAACACTGTCCAGCTGTATAGTTGGAAAAGTGTGGAAGTGTGTAGACTGCATTGCTTTGAGATGGTGAGCATATGTTTTTGGTGTGCTTTTGGTAGTTCCTTTCCTTAAAAAGATGACAGCAGACAAGCTCAATATTAAAGCCTTCTGTTGGTGTTGTTTTACATAATTATTTCGTGCACTGCTTAATTATGGAATTTCATATTAAAAACAATATGAGATGGACACTGAGGTTTTTTGTTTCCAACTAGGATAGATACTCCTCTCATTCTCTGACCCAATGCACCTTAAATTATTTCCTTATGAGGCCTGTTTGAACAGTAGAATCCTTCCACTGGAAAGAAACGTGGTGGCTAAGGAAGGTGTAGTTTTGAATCTCATCAGCAAATGGAAGAATCAAACTTGAATGTTAGTTCTTTGTGGAAGATTAGTCTAATAGTTGCAGCTTCTGTTTTTTTTACTGCGGATCTTTTTGCTCAACTGTCTTAACAAATCGTGTGAGGGCTGATAAGGAAAAGATCTGAAGTATGAAATCAGTTTCTGTTCTGTTTCCTATTTGCTAACATGTGACTAACTAGAACTGGGTTAAGGTTGGCTTTTTGAACAGCTGTTTTGATCCTCCTTATAAGACATAAAATGCTTTGTGAGTTTGTGTAACAGACCTTTGAAAAGTTAATATGATCATGAAAAACAAATAACAGTAATCGTGACATAATTTTTTGGATACAGCTCTTCTGTATTTAGTTTAATGATCTTTTTGTAAAGCAGTGGGAAGTTATTAGTTTTACCCTTCACATTTGTGTGTATTTTGTGTTCAGTAACTTCTGTTCTGAAGCTGTGTGTGTTGTTGTTCCTTTGTAGGTAAAAGGAGGCATTGAGACTACCTTAGAGAAAGAAGTCCTACATTATGACTACACTTCTTCATATTTTGATATATTTGTAAGTCTTCTCAAAAAAAAAAGAAAAAGGAGCAGCAAAAGTACAGTTTTCCCATTCCTCCTTCCACAGATGTTTCCTAGTTTGAGTCTTGTGAAAGGGTTGATCTTTTCTCGATAGTTTAAACTGGAAGGTCTTGTGCCAAATTTCACCCATCTAGGGGTTGCCCAGTCCTGCTCTTGCAGCAGGCCCATGGAGCCTGTGGGTAGAAATGCTTAGGGCAAATTAATCTGCATCTTTAGCTTTGGGGTGCGTGAAAAAGCAGGTGGAAAACCCAGTCAAGAGTGTGAGTCTGATGTAACATAAGGTAATTCATTAAGAGGACAAGACCCATGGCCCTCCAGCTCTAAAATCATTTTGCTTAAACCGATGGTTTTGTCCTTCCTTGGGCATAAGGTGGCTGCAGTGAGGAGAGACTTGTTCCAGGGTGACCTGCACAGGGCAGGTTTTTTCAAAGTTGTGTTTTCATTCCAACAGTAAAACACAGTAAAAAGAGATGACATGAAGTATGATTCTCCTTTACTATGTGTAAGTAGCTTAGGCACATGAGAGGAACTCTATTGCATTAGGAAATTTCTTTCTTTAGGCAAAGCTGTAGCTCTGTCGTTGCAATGCATTTTGCATTGCATGGCCCAAGTAAAAGGTGTTTCATTACAGCTCTTCTAAACGACAAGATTGTTAATTCTACCAGATATTGTTTGCCTTGCAGAGATGACTTGATTTGGTTTCAGTCATTTTATACTGATGACCATATCCAGAATCTCTCTTTGAAACTGGTGTAAAAACCCATCCTTACTTCTGCACTGGACATTTGCTGTGTCAAATGAACTTACATACTGTATTCAAAAATTTTATAAGCTAGCAAACTATGCTACTTCTCCCTTTTTCATTGTTTTGGGGGCAGGTTCTCCATGATATACCATACTTGCAGAAGGCAAAGAATGTTATCTGTAAATGTTGATGCTCTGGAAATAATTTTATCCTGTAGTTGAACCAAGGGTTAAGAAAACGTAATGCAAAATAATAGACTTTTATTCTCTGGGAAGGGACTAGAACATTAAATTTTGCAAAATTATTTGTGGGCTTTTACAGGATTTGCTCTGTTTCTACTAGTCATTTGCATAAGATTAAATGGGCTTATCATACCTCTGGCGATGGCTGTCTTTGACTTCTCTTAATTTTTAAGCATTTGTTTCACATTTTTTCAATTCTGAACACATCTTTTAAAACAAGTTGGAGGCAATCTAATATCAAAAAATAAACAGGGAAATTGAAGGTCAGGGTTCCTCATTCAGAGATCTCATCTGTCTCCTATTGATTTAATTTTCTGGCCTAGAAATACCATAACTTACCTTTCTCTACTGCAAAATAGAATGACTTGCTATTGCAGGCAGCTACAGAAAGAATAGTTGATCGTTGCAATGTTAATATTTCAAGAAATACTAGAAGTACAGTAGCACACCACTAAGATCAATGAGATGCACAGTGATGCTCAAGGTATTTGCTGAATTAACTGCATCCAGATTTAACTGCTTAGATTCCAGTCAGGTAAAATGATCATGAACACACTGTAGTTTTCTTATATTTCTAACTTATTTGTGGAATTGCACATGCTTGCATATTTGATCCTGTGTAGGCATGTGCATGTTGCTTTACAAATGGGAAATTACCTTCTATTACTGTTTTATAAGGACACATTCAAATTTGTTTCTTGGTAACAGAACTTAGACTGTCCTTTAAGTTGCTTTGTAAGCAGTTAGTATTTTCAGTGAGCTGAGACTATTGTGGTTCTTCTGTGTTCTGAATTAACCAACCAATATTTTTTCCTCTCTCTATAGCTTCTGGCAGTCTTTCGGTTTAAGGTGTTAATACTTGCATATGCAATGTGCAGACTGCGCCATTGGTGGGCAATAGCTGTGAGTAGTAGCCAAACATAATGGAATTTTTCCTGCAATGGATCAACCAGACAAAATTTTAGATGCCTCTTAACACTTGTTTGTTAAGAATCATCTGGATGGTGTATATAAAAATTTGTTGTACAGTAACAAATGAAAAACTTGTTTTCTGAAAGATTTTCAGCCTAAAGGCAAGAATTTATTAACACAGCAGGTGTGGTTCTTATTAGATATCATGTTAATACAAATTGAAGATTTATGTTTAATCCAGTATGGATGGCTAGTCATAACTGCTTGTTACCTCCGACATGTTAATTAATGTTGGAAATACATTTGCATTTGAAATAGTGAGCCTTCTTCAAAAACAAGAATTGGCATTATTGTACCAGAGATCCGGGTGTCCATTAACTCCTACATTCTTACTTTTTGAAGTTGTAGGTGTCACCCATTGAACACTAGTACCTGTATTGCTTCATGCTGCAATAAAAAATGTTGAATATGCATCTCTTCTTAAAAAGGAAGTTCTCGAGAGCTGTAGGCAACCACACTGGATTGGAGCCAATATCTTTATTGCAGCTGTACTGTGTGGATGACAAAGAAAGCAAAATATGGTGTAAAATTCATGCTTCCACCAGTCAATACTATAGATTGTAATGTAATAGGTGTGTTGCTGGCTTAGTGCTTTGTAAATCTTTGTAAAACTTTTTTTTTTCCTTACGCTGTGGTAGGTGCATGTAGAACATGTTCATGTGTAACTTTCTTCAAGTGAGTAGTAGCATGGAGTTTGCTTAGTACTCTCAGACTACATGCCATGATTTTTATAGGTTGTGTTACTAGCATGGCACA
The DNA here is from genome assembly GCA_013397915.1 of Daphoenositta chrysoptera. Taxonomy (NCBI): domain Eukaryota; kingdom Metazoa; phylum Chordata; class Aves; order Passeriformes; genus Daphoenositta; species Daphoenositta chrysoptera. The sequence continues at coordinate 17,425 of VZRO01006721.1, forward strand.
AACACATACATGATAATAGCTGCTGCTCTGATTGTGCTTATATTTAAATGCATGCCTCTTAAAAGTCCTTGCTCTTAGTTGTGTAGCTTTAGAGTATTTCTTAATCCTTAAGCCTTTGTTTGTAAGGTGGTGAGAGTGAACCCATCATGGTAGCAAGTAATTAGATACATAAAGCTTCACTGAAGGTTTTGCCAAAGCCTTTAATCTTAACATCCTACCTGTGACTGACAGAAGTTAGTTAGGTTCTGCTGTTATTTAAAGAACTGCTGGACCCAAATGCACTAGAAGATATAGAGGCCTTGCTTCTGTGAACAGTACTTGTTCACTGCTTTTTCAGGTTTTGGGGTTTTTTTAGATGTTGTATCCAGCCTGCCATTTTTTAAAAATATATCAGGGAATATCAGGTCTTAAAAGAAATAAATTTGTCAAAATATCACTTCATGAATGAAAGTATTTATTCTAACTTACTCCCACAAAGATGTTTTGTTGTTTGAGATGGATATTTTGATTTGGATGGTAGTGAAAAGCATTTGGAACAACTGCTGTTTGCTTTTTTCCCAAATACGTAAATAGTTGGGATTTTTTTAAGGGGCTTGATGAATAAAGTACACTATCTTCACTATACAGCAAAATCACAATTTACATAACTCAGGCAGTTTAGATTCTAGACAAATGCTATCTGCTACGTGGAAATCAATGTTTGGAGGTGTTTGTATTAAAAGTTATCTTTATTAAGGAGGTTATTTTAATAGCACTAAGTTAATTGTATCGTGGTTGTTACATTTTATTAATCTATGTGATCTTGCTGTTGTCAGTAAGTATTTAAAGTTGCAACTAATAAATAATGGCAGAAATAAAAAACTAAATCCATTTATTAGTTTATCTGTTCTGTCTCTTCCAGTTTACAACAGCAGTGACCAGTGCCTTTTTATTAGCAAAAGTAATTATTTCACAGGTATATATTCTAATCAAATGTTTTGTTTTACTTTGTTGTTTTCTTGAAAGCAAGATTCTTTAGGGTAATTTCTGTAATGTTTTCTTTCCTTCTAGCTGTTCTCACAGGGTGCTTTTGGCTATGTGCTGCCCATCATATCCTTCATACTTGCCTGGATTGAAACTTGGTTCCTGGATTTTAAAGTGTTACCACAAGAAGCTGAAGAAGAAAATAGTACGCTCATGATATTTCCCCTCAATCACTGCAGCTGGTAACATTTGATCCCATGTTAGCTGGCAGAAGAATGCTTCTTTCAGCTTCTCAAAATTTGGAGAGCTGAGGAAAAAATTAAATCATATGGCATGATATTTTCTTTTTTGGGAAAGGAACATATGCCTTTAGAGAAATGAGGTTTTTAATTAATTTAGGGAGGAAAAGTTAAAAGTTACAGGGGCCAGATCAGCCATTTTTCAAACACTTAGAAATGCGTGTAATTTTGTATGCTTAAGATGTGAAAATTTGACTGACTTGTAAAATTTAACTGCCCTTGTAAAACTTCACTTTTTGGGTAGTGCATAAGTGTCTGGCTCCTCTTTTAGGAAGAGTAGACACAATAACTATCTCAATGTCACTAACTCTTCTTTTGAGGTGGAAAGGGAAAAGCAAAGAAGTGTTGTGGAGAGTCTGCTTCATGCACAGGCAGAATGAGACCAGAACAACTATGAATTTCAACCTTTGAGATAAGGCACCAGGTCATCTGACACTCAATGTATTCAACTAAAAGGAGAAAACCCACTGTTTCAGTTGAAAAATAATATTGTTTGAGTGGTGAGGAAGAGAAAGCTTAGAGATGTTTTGTGAGTTTCAACAGCAGGAGAGTAGTTAAACAGCCAACCTGTTATTTATGCATCATTACCTGAAATACAGTCTGAGGCTCTGTTTAGGGCATGTTTATCTGTTAGGTAAATCCAAAAACTTTACATGGGCATGGATGCCTCCATTTTTACATGTTCTGAATGCAGTCTTTCTACTTTGATCCCTTCCCTCTTCTTTTTCACCAGTCCGAGAAAGAAGTTGGTTAAATGAGAACAGTGGGTTTTGCCTGGAGAAAAAGAAACTTAGGGTAACTTTTTTTTATCTTTTGAGGGGATGAGGAAATACAGCTGCATCACAGTGCTATCTAAATAGATAAGAAATCTAACCAGTTCAGAGACTTTTGCATTTTTTCATATTGAGTATTCATAGACAAAGAAAGTATTCTATACATACACATGCAAATAATTCATGAAGGTTGCAGAAACCAAGTATGTTGAGACAGACAGGTGAAAGCAAGCCATTAGTGAAGAGTCATAGTGGCAAAGTGAGAAAATAATTTGTTTGGTAATGCCTCACTGATCATTAAAAATGTATTTCAGAAGTTTTAGTTAGCCAGTGAATATAGATTGATTTACATAGGCAACCTAGTCGTTTAATTGCATGTAGTAGAAGGAAAGATTCCTTAATTCATGTGTGCAGTATCTCTGTTTTGCTAGTGTGTGTCACCTTAGCTGACAGCATTTAAATAGAAGACATAAAGGTTAGATTAATTGTTGATGCTTTCTAAAAAGATACTCTTTTTAAAGAATTAACTGGTTAGTAATGCTAATGTAATAAATCAGTCTTCAAGATTGGTCATCAGTTTTTGATCTTTAAGATGCTATGTGTTAGCATTGAGGAATTATTTTTGGTTTTTTTTTTCTTTTAGGGTTTTTGATAGCACAGGATGCTTCAGAACGAGCAGCTCTTCTTCACCCAGGAGTCCTCTCTGACGGGCAGTTCTATTCTCCTCCTGAGTCTGTAGCAGGTAATTACGTTTGCTTAGTGAAAGATTTTTCATATTCACTTTATACTTGTGCATATTTCACCCCCTTCAAGAGGGGAAGAGGGAAGGGAAAAAATATATTTTTCTTTTTAAATGAAAAGTGTATTTATCATCCTAAAATGCAAGATTCTTTTTTATTCAGTAATTCAGTTTAGTTACTACCTACCAGATGAGTTACAATACATGTGATTAGTGTATTTTAAGTCCTGTTCTGACTAAAAGCAAGGTAAGTCTGAAAGAAAATGGCCATCAGTGATGCTTATGGGTCCCTTCCAACTGGGGATGTTCTGTGACTCTGTGATCTCTTATCTGCCAGCAATAGCATTTATGCAGCAATGCACTATTTAATCCAGCCTAAACTTGGAGCTTTATACTGTATTAAGATAGACAGTGAACCTGAAACTGCTATAAGGCAAACTGAAATTTCAATCAGAGGCTCTTTTCTCAAAAAGAAAAAGCCCTCTCTGTATAAAAAGGCTCACCTGTGTGTAATGTTAATTACATCTTAACTCTGCATATCATGTGCTTTGGTCTAGTTGAGGTATGAGTTGATTAAGTCAAAAATAAATGTAAATATGGCAAGATTTAAGAATGTTTTCAAGCATTTAAAGGAAATGAGTAATTTCTTTATGGATTGAATCAGTTTGAGTTACCTGAGAATGCAGTGGGAACCCCCAAACCCTGTATCAGACTTTTTCCCCTAAAATGTAAATCTCCTCTGTAAAGCTGTGTTGTATTATGCAATATAATTAAAATAATATCTGCTAATTGCTACAGGTAAGTTCGTCTATCTTGCATTGTAAAGTCATACACGTTGGTGATATTTTTTATTTTAATATTTGACTCTGGTTTCTCTATGCTGAGCATCTTGGCTAAGTGAATGGCTTTGAGCTCCATCTAGTGGTCACAAAACATTAATGTCGAGTATAACCAAAGATTCAAAGTGAAAATGGATTTTAGCTAAAACTATGGGTCTGTTTTGAGGAGTAATGGTTGAAAGTATTACACTGGACTCAGCCGTTCAGCCTGGGCTTTGTGGGGTTTTTTTTAGTACCAGAATATAGAGTGTGAGAGGAGTGTAAGGGGAGCTAATGTGTTTTTCTAGACATTGTGTCAGGGCTGCTTGTGCAGTGAGGTGTTGTGTCTCAGCAGGCATGTGTTGACTCTAGGTGTGCCATTACTTTCAGCTTGTCAAATGGAATTCAGTAACAGGTCAGGTGCTTTCTCCAGGTCTGTCCTGACTGCCAAGTACATTTCAAGCACCCTTTATGGGTACAAGAAGCAAAAGAAACAGTCAAATTGATATATTTGACCTAAAACATGCACACTGGTAGTCACAAAGTGAAACTGCTAGATAATGTAGAGTAAAAATAGTTCATAATTAAAATATTTCTTTAAATATCTGAATTTCTTTCTGAGAAGACGAACTATGGATTGTTCAAAGAGAGCAGTTTTTGGTCACTTTGCCATACATACTGATTTGACAAATAGTTAGAGATAAACTATTCCCTGTGATCATGCAGTGGGGAATAAAACCCTCTGCTGATACAGCAACATTTCTAAAAACAAATCTTTGCTTTTAGAAGGTGACATTTAAAATGAGTTCTGTTTGAATTTTCAGCATATTTGTCTCTTTTTGTCGTTCTTGAAGCTACACATGTCCAGGGGCATACTCTGGAGCTACTTCTTTTTATGGGGTGACCCTTCAATATTGGTTACTTGGTAACCAACTCTATTTTGGAGGTAGAAAGTGGAAAATCAGCCTGGAGAGAGTAAATTTATTCTGTTTCTGTACAGTTTGAGCTTCAAAAGGAGGCAGATATGCTATCCCAAGAAATGAAAGAAATTCAGACTAATTTGTCAAAAAAAAAGCTAAACACTTTTGTCTGTCTTTTAACTTCTCTCAACTGATCTACAGCATTCTTGTCTTCTTTCTCAGGTTCTGATGAAGACTCTGAAGAAAAACAAGACAGTGAAAAACCAATTGTATAGCAAATATGAAAAAGCAGGTAAGTTCCTTTGCATAAATCTGAATATTCCTAAAGATATGTTTTTTCTTCCTAGTTCCTTTCCAAACAAATTTACTCTTAAGAGTTTTCAATTTTTGAACTCAGTCTGTCTCTCATGGCAGCCTTCAAGAAGGAAATCCTGCCAAGCTCTTGAGAGCCTTTAGTTGGGGTCCTCTGCATTTATTTGTTGTCTGTCCTGAAAAGGACAGTGGTGGACCAGATGTGTAAAAACTCCTTTTTTTGGCAGTGGAGAGAGATACTTCTTTGGAGATGGCAGTGCAAGAATGCTAGGAAGAGATTTTCTTTGGTTTAAGTCTAGGACAAGTATGCCCAAAGATTTCATGGGAAAACCTACTTTGGTATTTCCCCTCTTCAGTCTGTTTAATACTACAAATGGGTTACACTGGAGCAGCCTCATCTTAAGATTTTTGTAGTGTCCTTTGGTTTAATATCAGATTACTTCCTTATTTTGGAAATGACTTCATTTACTCCAGGAGTTATGGTGCCCCATGCTTTCACTTCACCACTCACAGCAAAGCTCAAGCTAGGGGAGGTACTAAGTGTTCCTGAGAAGCTTAGGGTTCTGATTTGAAGTCTTCCAGTGCTCATCTGAAGAGTGGATGATCTTTTCTTCTCAGCCTCCCTGTTTAAAATACCCGTTTTCTTTACTCCCATCTTCATTCATCCCGACTTCTGTGATCTGTTGCAGAAAGAAAATCTCTGCAGGAAGTTATTGGGGTTTGGAAACTGGCAGCAGAGTCTGTGGCTGACTTGCTGGTGGAGCTGCTGACAAGAGAATTTGCTCATTAGAAAGTAAAGGGAAGGGTTCCCATGTACTGTAATACCTCATGAAGATGTACCTTGTTGACATATGTATATTAGGTTGCCTCCCAGGTGGTATGAAAGTATTTGTCCATGATGTATTTTATTACTCAGTGATTCCTGAAGTTGATCTTCTAATGACTAGGTAATTACTGGAAAGTGTTGTCTTGTGTACCTAATCAAGAGATTGGTAATATAATGAAGTAAAACTTCTCTGTGGTGGAAGTATATTTAATAATTGTTGGGTCTCACTAGATAAAATTATTTTATGTTCTTGCAATTTGTCATTAGTTTATGTTTACTTTTTTTTTAACTCCATGCATTTTCTTTTTTTTTTTAATGGATATGTTCACTTTCTAAAATAAAAACATTAAAACATGAGTAATGCATTATGATATTTCATTGCTTTGTCATCAGAAAATCTGCATAGACCACTCCTGTATATGTGGGGTAATAAGGATTCCAGTTTGCATATATTTTGTGCAAAATGTGTTATAGTGCTGTTTGCCTGTAGGGAGGCCATGCCAGTGGTAGTGGCACATCACTTCTTTGTTGCATTGGCTTCAGTATGCTCTTCCTAAAGTTCTCTTCTGTGATTGCCGAATGAAAATAATAAGCCACGACCAAGTTTATCCCTTACATTGCTTCAGATAGCCAAGCTCTGTTTCAGAGGATGCAGGTAAGAATAAACCATTAGAAGAAAAAAAAAATTCAAACCCTGTCATTTAACAGTGTTGGAATGTTACTAACCAAAGGTCTGGAGCATCTCTGTTATGAGGAGAGACTGCAGGAGCTGGGCCTATTTAGCCTGGAGAAGAGAAGACTGAGAGAGGATCTCATTAATGCAGATAAATATCTCTGAGGCAGGTGCCAAGAGGATGGTGCCTGACTCTTTTTGGTGGTGCCCAGTGACAGGAGGAAGAACAATGACAGTAAACTGGAACACCAGAAGTTTCATCTCAAGATGAGAAAGAATTTCACACTGAGGGTAGCAGAGCACTGAATAGGCTGCCCAGGTAGTTCATGGAGTCTCCCCCTCTGGAGACATTCCAAACCCACCTGGATGCATGCCTGTGTAACCTGCTCTAGGTGACCCTGCTTTGGCAGGAGAGTTGGACAGGATGATCTCCAGAGGTCCAATCCAACCCTAGCAATTCTGTGATTAAATTCAATGATAAAAATGCATCTGGGATAGGAGGACAAAGGTTCCATTAAACCTATGAACTTCATCTAGGTGCACAACTCATGATTTTACTTTAACACCTTCCTCAATCTACAGTATGAAATTCCTCTGTGTATCTAAGAAATTCAACATATTCTCAGTGCCTGTTTCCTCCTGCAGCTCAGTGCTTGGAAAAAAACTTAATTGAATTAATACAAAAACTGCAAAGCAGAACAAGCCATATGCACTAGTGAGAGAAACCCTTGGGGTGGGGGTATTTTGTTACACCAAACATGAAGTTATATTTGGCAAATGTTGGGTAAAGATTTTGCAAGCCCCTCCTAAACAGTCATCTTTCTCCCTGTGGTGTACGGTTTGGGTGCTCTGCATAGTGAGTTAACTGAGATACCATGTTTTCATATGTGGGTAGTTTGCCAAGGAAGTAATTCCCTTTGGTGCATCCCCAAACAGTTTCAGTTGCTGCCATGAGAGGCTGCATCTCCTGTAAATCTAAAATGCATGTTATAATATAGAAAGAAGTTAAAACACTCAATCTGGAATAATTTTGTTCACTCCTCTCAAACCTACCAGCAAAGTTGTCACAAAAACTATTGTTCAATTCTCCCCTCCCCAGGGATGTTTCTTCTCCTTGGGTAGCCCCAAATACATCTCCAGAAGAACTTTCCACCAGCCTTTCCTAGGAAAAGCTGTTTGCTTAGTACAGGTGATTGTTCATGTGGAGGCCCGTGGCAATGGACTGAATTGCTTGGCACAACTGTGACAGCAATGTGGCTATGTGCTCCTTGTAATGTGTTGGGTTTGCATTTTACTGGGCTTGAAAATGAGATTTAAGTTTTGTTTCAAGAAGCAGATTTAAATCAAGGATTTAAAAGGAAAAATAACTCAAGCAAGATGTTAACCAAAGTAGTACCATTACCTGCTTGTCATATATCTGTGATACAAATGTTCTGATCGATGATTTATTGCAATCTTAACTTCAAAATATATTTTGCAAGAAAGATTTCCTGCATTTTTTACCCAGAGGAAGTCAGTTAAGCTGTATCAGGTTGCTTAAAGCTCTGAAATATATACAGATTAGAAGGGAAAAAAAGCTATTTATTATCAGTATTTTTCATTTTGTGACAGAAACTTGGCACTATGTCATCAGGTTTCCATTAAGTCCCAAAAGGGGAAAAAATACCAAAACCAGAAGAAAACGAGTGGAATTCAGAATATACTTAGGATTTTGGGGGTTGTTAGTTTTGTGGGGGTTCAGGAACCCAAACAACAATGTGATGAGGAGCTGGCATTTGTTAGATGGCATGAGTGCACACCATGAGTGCTGCCACACATAACTATGTAAACGTGCCTCTGGTGATCTCTAGACATTTCTCACATGTACAGGTCAGAGTCCAGGTTCTTTTGGGTGTTCCACAGAGGGAGCTTTTCGTGTTCAGTATCAAATTTACTTATTTGATATATTAGGCATTACATGTGAAGAGTGATACAGCAGTATGCCAAAATCACAAGACAACCACACTAGCAAGGGCAAGCACAGTGGAATCACAATACAGATACTATTTCCATTAGTAGTTCCTATGTTCTCCACATTCTCCGTGCCCCCTCATTGCCAGAAGTAGTCTGTGGGCTGAGGCCAGCTGAAGCCAGGTTCTGCGCACTTCAGTTTTCATTTGCTGGGCTGGCTGGCTCAAGAAGATGTGATTCTCCAGTAGTTATCCCATGGCCAGGACTGTCATCAGAGGGAGCAGATGGAAGAAGATGCTTTCTGAAACACTGTTGTTTTCTGCTATTGAGAACTCCCACTCTTTTGAAGCTGCCACATCATGGGCAAGGAACGAGCAGCATCTGCACTTGGCACCCCTGAAACAGCTGAAGTTACACAGCCCCTGTGTTATACTTTACTTGAGGTCAGCAGATGCCCCTCTGAGAGGTCTTGTCTTTTTGGACTCCTATCAAACTGCTGCCCTTCATGAGAATTTCTCAAAGTAAGGCAGGGTTTGGGACAGCAGCAATCCAAGAGCATTAATGCTTCTGCTTGTACCAGATCTGCTTTCAAATTGAACAGAAATCTTTACAGTGCAACAAATGAAGTGTGCTTTCCTTTTCTGGTTTGGATGCTAGATGTGTCTTGGACTTAGAAAAATGTTCTCCCTGTTGGGACAGAGCCTTGTAAGTAACAGATCTCCCAAGCCCTATTCATTAAATTGGAGACCATGAATATTATGTGTGCATGCTCATTTACTATCTGCCACAGCATTCCCATTTATATTCTCTGCCTCCTTGATTAAAAGGGAAGGGATTTGCCTTATTTCAGGAAGGGCCCTGAAACAAGACTAACTCCTACAGTAACAGATGATTTTAAGTGCTTTGCATTTACACTCACATTGCAGGTACTGACAGACAACAGTCATGCTTGAAAGAATGCAGGTGACCTATTTTGATTTCTAGAAGCAGTGAACTTAAATCACTCAAATTTCAACTAAATTAAGTTCTATCTTCATCCACAATCACTTAACCCAGTTAATTTTCTTCAGTAGAATTGTATTCTGTTAGCTGATGGGTTAATAGGGAAACTCAGAGTGTAAATGGAGATTTTATTTTAGGGATTTTGGCTGTGTTTAGACAAAGCAAAAATTACTCTTTTTATACTTTGATCAACAGAAGGAAAATAGACCATTTGCTGTCATGTTAGTAGTTTAGTATGATACTAAATCCCCTCTTTTTTTCCTCCATCAAGACTCCAGCTTTATCTTCTACTAAGTAAAACTGAAGGTAACATGAATGGTGTCTATCTAAAAAACCAGTCTTTAATAACTATGTGCTTAACATCTTTCAAAAACTTTATACAGGTCAGGCAGGTTAGCAAGCTGCAAAATGTTGCCATCTTCTGCAAAGTGTTTAGGAGGTAAAAGGTGAGTCCTAAAAGCTTTGTAAAGCACATGTTCCACAGTCCATTTCCATGTTGTTGAACCAGACTCAGAATCTTCATTCTGAAATACAGGAGAAAAAGCACCAACAATTAAACTGAGGTTCTGTTTAACTAGAGGACAGCATTCCTTAAAAACTTCACTATGTAAGACTACAGCAATTGCAAAATTCTGCTGGTATTAGAAAAGTTCATTCTAAGCTCTGTAATTCTAAATTCTAAACTCTGTAAAGTCACTTGCAGAATGGGTGACCTTAACTGAACGATTAGGCAGATATTTAGACACAATCAGGCTGTATTTTAAATTTATATGCATCCTTATTCTTCTGTAGAAATATAGCATAAAAAATACATTTCTAATTCAGAGGCCAAGGATGCTTGTAATAATACTAAGTACACTGCAATGCCCAAAGTTGAAAAGTTCCCTCAATACCTGTAATACTTCAGAAAATTTAAGCCACATTCTTTCAGAATCTTGCCACACTGCTACTTGATTCAGTTCACTGAAAGAGCTGGGATTAGAAGTCTGTATCTGAAAGAGCAGCAGTTTCCTGTATGTTTTTAGTTATCTGCTCATAGGACTAGTTACAGTATTCTCATACCTGAGAGTTTGCTGGGTTGGCTTCCTCTATTATATACTGCTTTCTGATGGAGTAGAACATGGATAGTTCTTTACTTAGGCTTTCAAAACACTCCTTTTCTTCATCCCAGTTTACCTGTTACAAAAAAAAAGTAAAGTCATTTTATAGAATCTGGGTAGCAGTCACAGATTTGATAGAGATTCTTGATATGGAAAATTCATAATAATGTATTGGCCATTTTTGTCCTGGTAAGGTAAAATTATAGAATGAAAAAAGAGGGTAGAAATGCAGGCTTTTAAATCAAAATAGAGACTCATTCAGTCAGTAGCTATGAATACAGAGGCAAAATGTAACTAATCAGTAACCACAGAAAAGCATCTGGAACACATAACAGTACATTTAAGCTGCACCAGAAACTGCAAAGGAAGGCTGGAATTGCTTAAATGTAACATAAAAAAAGTAATTGTGCATTATTAGAATCATTGAGAGAATATACCTCCGTGGCCAAGCGCAGGATAAACATAGGCAGTCCTTCCAGTGGTGGGACATAGTTGTCTATCAGAAGTGGTAACCCAGTAAGATTTCCTTCCTGCAAGGCAACACTGCTGCTTCAGTAAAAAAAAAATAGTTCTTTCTCGCAGTAAAAGCACCGAAACTGTTACATATTGTAAGGCTGATTCTTACCACACTCAGTGAGGCTTACAAGTTTTTAAAGCCTGATGCCAGGCAGACATTGCAGGAAGAGAGTTACTGGTGGTGTTTAATTTCACAAGGCATGGATTAAGCCACTCAGCTCAGGGAGTGCCTGACTTCAACCTTCTCCTCTAGCTCTAGGATACACAGACACCACTTCCCAGGCAAATATCCAAATGAAGTGCCTGGGCTTGATGAAGTTGTTCACTTTTGTATAAAGTAAGGGATGCCTTAAGCCACACAAAAAAAGACACACTGAGAGCCACAGTGGTGCTACAGCCCTGTCTGACTTGAGAGCTGGTTAAGATTCACACCTTGTTGGTTAAGAGATCTGGATTCTAGTTATGGAAACAATGACTAAATTGTGGATTACTGTGGAGTCTGTGGAGTCTCCCTCACTGGACATATTCAAGAACCACCTGGATGCAATCCTGTGCCTTGTGCTCCAGGATGAGCCTGCCTGAGCAGGGAGGTTGGAAAAGATGACCCACTGTGGTCCCTGCCAACCCAACACATTCTGTGACTTGGTAACTAATTAAACAGAAACGTTGTGTAGCACCAAGTTCTTACAGGCAGCATAAGTCCTGAGCATTTTTAATGAAAGGGTTATTCCACCTAAAATCTTACTGGAACTAGTTCTTAGTGATGGTAAGCACTGCAAGCAAACTACTGCAGTTATCTGTCCCCAAAATGTAGAATTATGGAATCTTTAAAGTTGGAAAAGACCTTTAAGATCGAATCCAACCATCAACTTAACAGTGCCAAGTCCACCATTCACTTAATGTCAGAAGTAATAGCTGCAGTCACCTCATCAATTTCAAGAGAAAAATAATCTTTCAACATTTCAGTCTTCTGTTTCAAAAACTCCACAATGTACTCAGCAAGCCCTTCTTTTGGGCCATCTTCTTCTGTCCAGCCACTTTCGGGATCCTCTAAAGCAAGCATTGAAAGCTCATATAAAGGAGCTGGCTCCTAAAAATGAAGAAGGCAAAACTTTGGTTAATGATCAGCACACTATTGGAAATCTATAGCTTCTTCCTTCACATACTAACTAATTGTAATACTCTCTATCTGGCCTGCAGAACCAACAGTTCTGTTTATCATGACCAGGCTAAAAAGGTATGAATTTCTTTCTTCTCTCTCTGCATTCCACAATCCCACCGAGCACTGTGGTATTTTACAGGACAAACACTGGCAATCAACACTGTATTTCTGTAGGTTGCATATTCAAATTAATTATTTGTCCCAATGTAATGAGCAACAGCAAAACTTGGTAAATAACTACAACTGACACTAATAACAAGCAGCCAGGATGACAATTTAACAGTAGCAGCTAAAAAAATTACTACATTTTCTACATTCTGTTCTTACTGAGAAACAAAACAACATTCTTTTAGTGGACAAATGCAACCTGACTGTGCAATCGAAATTATGCATTTGTCTGAAAGGACAGACATATTGTAAATACATTTTTTAAAATTCTTTTTATATAGGATATAATGTAAAATTGTACTTACAGACAACCTTAAGACTCCAAAGTTTGCAAAGTCATAAATAAGTATCTGGTAGAAGAGTTCTTGGCTAAATTGAAGCACAAAAATCAGTTATATGGACAGGATTGCATATCTCCAAGTTACCATAATTAAGGGGGGAAAGTAAGAATCATCCTGGAAACATCAGATGCACATATCCAGTCCTATTAACAAAGATCTTACTTTAACTAAAGAGTTTAAGGATTCACCTGCACTACCTAGATATTTACAATTAAATCTATTTCTTAGCTTCTGACATCATCAACCACACTGGTGCAGAAAGGTTACACACTTAAGTATCCAACCGCTATCAATTTGTTCCCTGATAATTTATATTTCAACTTCTTTACACCTTTACTGCACTGTAAGAAATGCAAAGGAACTGAGAAAGTAATAGAAATGTCTATCTCAAATCTATTCTCTGATTTGTTACAAAAATTTATGTAGCTGGCCCTGTAAGGCTGCAGAGGCAAAATTACAAATTTTGTGTTACAATCACGTCCTGCAGATACTCTTGACCCAACTGGATACAATGTTTTACTGGACTTTTCTGAAGGCTCTGCTTTATACAGTGTGCTGTAGATGATCCTGCAGCAAATCATGATGATGATCATAGATCATGAAGATCAGCATGAAGCAAGAAAAAGTCTTTCCCTTCCCACTGTCTGTGAGTACAGAATACAGTAGTTGGCATTTTAATTACACTGATTCCAGGCAACATTTCCCAAGTGTGCCAGGCTTGCTTCCACTGTTCTGAACTGACTGCTTAATCTTTAGCCTCATGACTTTTCAGACGGATAACAAGAGAACAATGTTGTTTTCCCTGTCATTTCCTTCCTTTTTCTAATTAGCTTCACAATCGGTATTTCAGCTGCCAACAGGTCTAACAACTCTTTTACCTGAGTTTTGTTGTATTGAGAAGGTACAGCTTTGTCTGATACTGGGCCAGAGCCCACTGAGGACTGACACAACCAACAAACGAGTGATCATGCAGCATCTCCTGAAGTTCTGAAACAATAGAGAGGTGGGGAAGAAACAAAAGGATGTCATTTCATAGTTGCAACCCTGCACTCATTTATTTAGTTGAGTAGTTTCTGTCTCCTTAGCATGAGAGTCTCAGATTACCATTCAGTCACTCCTACACCCCTGCTTCTTCTTGTATCCCTGTATGACCAATTATTCACAAGTTTTGAAATATTAATAACTTCTGTGCATACTCATACTATTAAAGCATAAGGGAGAATAGTTATTTAACATTTAAACTACAAATGCAAATTAGAAAAAAATAAAATTGAAGTCCCTGTGTTTGAATAGCCTTCCAAAACTGATTTCCAGTCACAGGAGATTGGTGAGGAGCACATACGTACTTCAAAAACTGCAGGTGTAAACCAGCTTTGCAACACAATCTAGGTATTGTCAAACTAAATTCTAAAAGTGTGATAGAATAGGTCCGTAATTTTTTTTTTCATAATTTCTTTATTTTTCTCTCACAAAGTTTTTTTAATACATATATATAAATGAGAAGGCTGAGAAAGGTATGAGAAGTCAGATTTTGTAAAAGAGTTCGTTTTAGGCATTCCACAAAACAAATTCACTAGTTGCCATCCTTGGGAGCAGCTTTGTTACAGATGTTTGGCACTGCAGTCACGGCATGTACAATGCACTATGGCTACCCTAATTCCATTCTTATGTTTTCCAAAGGAAGGTAAGAGTCTGAGAAAAGATTTCTCTCTTTCCAAAGTCTCTTTTAGGTATTTCTTACAGATGTGAAGGTGAGACACAACTGTAGGCAGCTTCAAAAGTTCTATCATGCACTTTAAGACATTTTTGGGTATTTTATGGTTCAGGGACAACTCTTCAATTTTAGTATTTAAACAGTGACAGTCAGATATGGAATTACTGGCTCTGAATTACCAGTCTTCTGCAAAACATTTACTGGAGCACAAGTAAAGCAAAAGTTCATGCTTTCTAAAGTTTAACATTCTTAGCAGTTTATAAAAAGTTATTTATTACAGATGTCTGTGTGGAGTCTCCCCAGTTCTAACAACCAGAAAAATCAAAATAAATCCAACAAAGCCCCGAGGATGTGAGATTCCTAGCATTTAGACATATGAATAATAAGGGTATGAGTCAGTGTAAGTTGCCTTCAGAGGCAACTGAGTTAAGAGGGAAACACCCTATAAAGAATCGCAAATCTTTTACCTCTGTCTAAAACAACTCTTAACAAAAGAGAGAATATTTTACAAGTCTCACCATTTCATGTAAGTGGCACAGATACAAATACAAATGAAAAGCAAAAGCTTTTGTTAAAAACTTGCTTAGGAGCACAGTAAGTTCACTGGGCCTCCTTTTAAATACCTTTTTCCAGTTCAAACAGTCATATTTAGTTGGTGGAATAACAGTAATTTTGAGAAACAAGTCTTGCTTACTTGCATGTGCCTGGTTACTAATTTCCTCCTGGAGAGTCAACACACTGGTCAAGTTGATAATTCTTCTTCTAGGGGTGCAAGCAGCAGTCATGTCCTTTCTGGTGTCATCTTTCTCCAATTCTACGTCCATGTCTTCCCGTGGTCTCTTCCTGCAATACCAAAACAAAAGGAATTATGTTTAATTCTCTATCGTTTAGACCAAACACAGCAACAGATGGGATGCTCAATTCACATGCTGTATGTTAACACAGGAAATGCAGACAGTTTCCCAGAAAGACAGTTTTATTTTGCTTCTGAGGAATAATTTGTTAGGAAAGGGTAGTTCAGAATTTTAAGAGAATTTGTGACTCTAATACTAACCACATCAGGCAACTGCTGCTTAAGAACCAAGCAAATTGGGCTCTAAAGGACATATCAAAAAATGTTGATATTTTTAATGATTTTTTTTCCATGTCCATTTTTCTGTAATACTGGGGAGAGGGAATCAGATTCCCTCAGAAGACTTTTGCCTCTCCTAACAGCTCCTCCAGCAGCTCTAACAAGTTAATAGCACTTTTACCTTTACTAGGGTAATGCCTGTCAAATTCAGTGATGTCGTTTCTATCCCTCCACAAAAGGGAGGTTTCCAGAAAGAGACAGACCAGTATGACCTCCCTAAACTAATGCCATTATTTATACTGCTTCCCGCCTTTCAGTGTGCATGGAAATCCTATTCCAGTCACAAAATTTATCACAAGTTACATAATTTTCAGTACACAGATTAAGTTTAATTTCTCAATAAAATGTCATGAAAAGTTATTCTAAGAATTTTTCCCTTCTGGAAAAGCAGAAGTCCAAAGAGATCAGAAAAATCTATAGTTTCAGGGCTATGCCATGAAATAAATAGGAGCCTTGCAGCACCCCGGGAAAGGTGAGACTTACCGAGAAGGCGCAGTCTCAGGAGACAAGTGTCCACTCTTGCTTGACCCCCCAGGCTTCACTGTATCCTCTTGGACATCAACCATTTCAACCAGGTCACTGACTTCTTCCATTTCAGCATCCTGGGGCCTGTCTGCACCCCCTGGAGGTCCTGCATTAACCTCTGCTGTCAGTTCAGTGGGGCCTGCACTCAGGGGGTTGTTCACTGGCTGAAGGAAAGCATCCAATTTCTGCTCTCGGGAATCAGTGCGGACCATCTGATGTGCGTAAACTTTATCACTGGTTCCCTTGGTAACCACAGAAGGGTTTGCTGCTGATTTCACAACCTCACTGGAAGAGCAGTCAGCCCCTGGAAGCAACGTCTTCATTCAGATATGGGGAAACGAAGAGAAGAGATTGAATAACATGAAAAAAACCCCAGAAAGATCAGTCACACTTCTTACTGCTCAGGGGCAAATTTGAAACCCCACCAACACAGTGCCAACTGCTTAAAAGGCCACCAGCTTTGTGCTTGCTATCCACACAGAGTGAATGTCATCATCTTGGCAGTTAAAATCACTAGTTATCATTGCTTTGTCTCAAAGGAAAAAAATCTTTGGGGTAAAAAAAAACCACAAGGAAATTAGTTTGTATAAAAATTATAGTAGTTCTTATGCTATGCTTTACATGAAGAGAGAGTAGAGTATCTTCCTTTTTTCTGGTTAGAATAAATCCAAAGTGTTATCAAATACACAAAACAGTTTCCTCAATCACATCATCTTCACATAAACCAGGGCAGATTAAGAAAAGAATTTACCACATGTGAAGGCTAACATACTTATAAAATCAAGAAAACTGATCAGGTACTTGACCGAAATGTACTTAAGATGTTTTCATGCTTTTTTTTCTCTCTTTTGCCACATTGTTAACAATGTTATATTAAAGTGACTTCATCGCTGAAACATAAAGATCTCAAGGTACCAGTACAACACTGATAAGTGCCATATCTGCAATGATTGTACTAGTGAACAAAGTAAAAGTATCCCTGATCATTTAAAATAATGCAGAACTGCCATCACTCCATCCATGTTCTCACCTGAGTGAAGTACATCCTTGAGGAATTAGAGCCCAATAACTTGCTCTCTACATGTCGTTGCACGCGTTCCAGAATACTGTCTTCATGAAGAAAATGGACCTCGTGTTTTGTAGGATGCACATTCACATCTACATTCTGGGGAGCTATTTCCAGGCTGGAAAACATTTTAAAAGAAGTTAACCTAAAATATCCCATGGATGGCAGAGAAAACAAAAATTGGTTCAAATTTGACAAAATTTGTCCGGTTTGGGGACGTTATTCCATAAAAAGAAGTCAAAAATATCCTGAAACCTGCTAAAATTATATTACAGTCAGATTTGTTTATTATATTAAAAAATAATCCAAAATCACTCACCAAAATGAGCTTACATAGGTAAGCTTAAACCAACCTTGTCATTGTACAACTACAAAAACCCATTTTTAGAAACATCTTTTACTTGCAGTGTCTCATGAATTAATAGGAAAGGACTCCAGCTGAAATTACAGATACTCACTAGTTCTAAAAATAAGGTCTGTCTTCTTTAGATTTCCTTTATGTTATTTAATTATCTTCTGTCTGGCAATTAATTACCTCAGTGCAATGCTTAGCACTACTGTGAGGAACAGAAATGTCCTTCTAAATCTACTCACCCTTGTTAAATCCTACAAGAGAGAATTAAAAGGCTACTTCTTCCTATTACTTTACCTTAAGTATAGGAATGGGTGCGTGCTTTTTGGCAAATAAGCAGCGTACACAGTTTCTATGGCTTTGCGCATAGCGGCTGACTCTACCAACCGATCTGAAACACAGAACACAGCGCTGTTTCCAAAGAGCCCAGCTGCAACTCCCTGCACAGGGCCCAGCTGCAACACCCTGCAGAGCCCAGCTACTCCTTCAGACAAACATCTTCATGCTTCGTGTCTTCAAAAGGTATCTGTTATGTCCGTTTTCCCCCCGAGACCTATTTTTTCTTCATATAAAACCAGGAATAGACAATATTTGCTTGGCATGTTTTATACTTAGAAGTATTTTTTTCTGCAAATACTGAAATAACCAGACTACCTTTTCATTATTTCATACAGTCAAGGTTTGTTGCAACCCATGCCAGTGTTGGTACAGAATGGAGAGATCACTCAGTGTAAGCTGGCAGGACACAGCCATAACCTCGATACTCCACAGTCTCTTTAGGCCCAGTTTTAGCTGTTTTCCACCAAATACAGCGCCAAATGTGATGCACATTACAAATTAAAAAACACTTTAAGATTTACAATTAACTGAATATTTATTCTTAAAAATGTTTTTAAGAATGCTCAGGTACTTTGTAAATCTTCAGAAAGTTTTGTTCTTCTGACTGTGTAAGCAACACGACTGTATAAAATGCTGCTGTTTTTTATTAACTTACGGTTTATGAAGAGTAAAAATATACATTTCTTCACAGAGTAATTTGCATTCGTGATGTAACCTTTCATTTTAAAGGCCAGATTTGCATCTTCACAGCCCACTTCTATCAGTTCCCTATTAAGTTTGACAGAAACACAAACAAAAAATTAATTCTTCTGTTGATGCAAATTTTGAACAGAACTCACAAGCAGTGATACTCTGTTTTGCCAGTTGGCAGGGTCAACATAAAAGACACAGACACAAATTTTAAGGGATAGGTGTACTTATCTATAGTTCAAAACAGCAAAGATCTACTAAGGGATAATCTAAGTAATGCACCTAATCATTACCACAAAAGATTGCCTAAAGTGATTAAGAGGATACATCACCAGTTACCCTAAAACTTTACCATCACCCAGATCTGCACATCAGCTGAGGAACCCTGGTCACAGCAAAGGACTGCAGGGCCACTCTTGGTAACTGGGAAATCCTACACAATGTGTCCACGCATAGGTGAAGACTCCACCTTTGCTGTGAGAGGGTCCAGATTTTATACTGTTGAATAAAAAAGCTCACATAACTCTAATGAAGAAACATCTGGTTTCATTCTCCCCTTGGGTTCCACCCAAAGCCTGGCCAGGGCTCAAGGAGGAACCAAGGGAGTTGGCTTTGACCATAAACCCCCAAACAAGGTCAGATGTCTGATTTCACAGCCTTGTCCAACCTCTAAATATGGAAAGATAAATATATTCTTATCACACTACATATTTTGCTAATGATCATGCGTATTTTGCTAATGAGCAGATACAAATATCATATAACATATGGTTGGAAGGCTCATCTAAAGGTCAACTTTGGCTCAGAACCTATTGCTCAATCTCACTACTTCATATACTGATCTATCTTCTATCATAGTTATTGAAAACATTAGAATTATTTGAGAGCTCAAACATTGATTGCTGGGCCACAGTAATTCTTTAACCTGAACTGCATCATTTCCTCTTCTTAAATAAGTGTAAACTGGTAATGTTGTATGGTTGGAGTCTGTACAATTACCCCCATTTTCTTTTTAATACTGTAACATACCACAGTATCCACAGCATTATAATCTACTGATAATTCTAATATGCATTTCATTATTTAAGTCATTGACAGTGATTGAAAAGAACACTTCAAAATTGTCTGCAGTCAGGGAAGAACTGCAGTCAGGGAAGAACAGTCAGGGAGTCCATTTTTTCTTGGACTACTTCATCCACTTTTGTCAGTCTAATACGTCTTGGTGGCCTGTTACGAAGTCATTAAAATGTAAAAACTTCTCTCTTGCTCATGCACATAGATCCTAACATTAACTGTTTTCATAACAGTTTTAATAATTTTCATAATTCATTAGTCAAGGAAAACCCACTTTGGTAGTTTGTGAGCACAGCTCTCTAGGAAGGCGTTATGCCAACTTCTTAAGTTAACACAGAAAAGACTTAAGTGCTACTTATTTCCAATTCAACCTCAATATATACCAAGTGCCATTTTTATTTGTGTTCACTTTTTAACACCATCTTCAACCGGGTAAATTAAAAGTTTTGTTTGAAATGAAATTATCAAAACATTTACTTTGAAATGGACAATTTATCCTGAACTGTACAAAGGAAAAACTCTTATCAAATGAGCATCCCTAGTAGAAATAAATTAATGCATAAGAAGGAAATACATAGAACACTGCAAACCTTATTACTTAGCAGCCTTTATATTTTGCTGTGCTTTCTAAAGGTGTTTTCATGAATTAGAAGTTACATTCATTAAACGAAAAGTTTGACTTCAGTCAGTAACAGAACAGAATCAAAGGGACACCCAGCTATTCATGGTACAAATTCATACAATGAATTCTTCACACCTAAAAATCCTGCAATGCCAGATACATATTCAAAAGATGATCTTTTGGGTTTTAAACTTTTCTATCTGATTTACACAGCCTCAGCTAATGTAGTTTTTGTGAAAATAAGAAACCATAAGATTTCAGAGAAAAACAGTATGAGTAGCTTCAAAATTTATCAGGTAGCAGACAGTAAGAAAAGGTAAGATTTTCATGGCATAGGAAGAGACTATGAACTTGTAGAGAACACAGGTTCAGCTTGCTGTTTTTACATGGGCACACGGAAAGTTACAAGCACATGGTTCCTTTTCAGTGCATGAAAGGAACAACTTTGTAACTTTCCTGTACCCTTTGGTGCACAAAAAGTACAGGCTTATATTCTGAAAAGAAGGGAAATCTCTCTTATTGCAGCATTCCCTCTTCTCTGAAATTAACCTTGAAGGAAGCAAGACAAGTTAGCACAGCTCACGGTCTTTGTTTAAAGAGAAAAAGGAGGGTGAAAGCTTCATATCAGAAAGAAACTTGACAACAAGGTACCTGCTAACAGCATTTCCAAAGATGGCCCTAATGTTGTCCACTGTTGAGGCGTTGGATAAGGTCCTAACATCTGACACGGTCTCACCTTGCTGAAGGGAGCAGAAATGAGTACCAATCAATTCACCTTTCTGGATGAAGCTTTAGAAATATTTTAAACTAAACAATAACATTTCTAAAACAAAGGCAGGGAACAACATAACATCATTATATTGTTTTGTATTCTTATTTACTTATTTATGTTCAAAGAAGCAATGAATGGTAAATGGCACATGTTTACAAGATCAGCTGGAGCACATCAGACCCACTGAGGCTGGTAACTCCATCCTGACTGGAAAGTGAGGAACACACTCAGTAAATAATTATCAAGAATGGCACAGAACGAGGGTAATCTACCCCAGCCTCTTTCATACAGTACTTAGTAACCAGGCTCTCCAGAGAAGCTGAAACAACTCATAAAGCTAAACCAAATACAGCACCGACCACACAGAAACATCCAAACTCCTGACAAATATGTATTTGTCTTGTTTACTTCTAACTGATGTGCTTTCTATCCAAACTGCACCAACATACACTTCACCATTTCAGTAGGAGGGAAGGCTCTGTGTGCTGTTCCTGTTGCAAAAGATGCAGTACAAATTTTCTGGCATTTTCAGATACACACATTATGTATATATGCACAGCCACATACAGACACACAGTGAAGTTACAAAGACTTTATCTACACACCTTTTTAACTGAAAAGCTGATGCCTGAGTTATGGATGGCATACCTGAAAAAAAGACAAATGTAAGTCTGCAGTATTTGGAAGAAAAGTTAATTGCTTCCCCTGATAGCTGAAAAGCAGCTAGTAATGGGGGCAAGCAATTTCACTTCCTGTTAGACAGTAATGCAATTTGAGCCAAGCTGAGCTTTTGTAGACTGAACTAAAAAAAAAAAAAAGTGTGTCCTGTTTATAACTCAACTGTAACCGTAAGAAATTCAAGGATCAGCTTAGCTCACTTCTCAAAAAAAAGGATCGGCTTCTACAGACCTGTATTTTCAGTTTCACTGTACAGGTTTAACTAAATCAAAACATAAACACATCCTAAGTATAACAGAATCAAGTCTCAACTACCATGGACAAGCATCTGAATAATGACTGGCTCGCCCTTATAACTTCCCCTACCCAGACAGTTCAGCTATCTGTGATCCCACAGCTGAGATCTGATACAGTACAGCTGCATAATCTTGGCTCAAACTTCTAGAGAAATTACTGCATTGTGAAGAAAAAACATACCACAGAACCTTACAAGATGAGAAATGTAAAAATGCAGACAAAGATTAGACTGCTGTGACAGTGAACTCAAAAATTCAAGTGGAAAAAAACCCCAAAATTAAGTAATACAAAAATCCTAATGAAAAACAACAACCAATGAGCTGGAGGGCTGTCTTCAGATCATCCTGTTTGACAGTGCAGCAGGATCTGACTCTCCACTTCCTGGCTGAAGTCTGCCTAACCCAGTAAAGACTCTTAAATAGTTCATCTGGGGAACAGGCTAAACCTTGGTATACAGTCTTGCTACTCTTTGCTACCTTTTGTGTCTTCTGAAAGTGTAAAGCAATTCTTTTGCTTAAATGGTGCAGATCCTGCTTGCAAAGCCTCTGCACATGGCAAAAGATGCAACCAAGGGGCCCAGGAAGGCAACGTCCAGTAGCTAAAGGGATATTACTCCTTTGTGGGGATGTTAAGTTGCCATTATACTTTTCTGTATTCAGCCAAATCTCAATGCTCCTGAGCAGTTTTTACATGAATTCTATTCAGCCCAAGTACATTTAAAGTTCACGTGTTCAAGTCCATCACCATTTCTTTGCTGGAATTCTTAGAAATAAGTAATAGTCACAGATAGAATACACTACTTCCTATCTGGATTTTTCACATCAAATTGGACAGACTGTTATCTGACAGTGCATATTAACAAATAGTTTAAAAACACTGTAACAAACAAAATCACCACCAACAACAACAAAACGACACCAAACATACAGTTGTCAGTCCCTCTCAAAAACCTGGTACTCCCATGGCAGTATATAAAACTGGGAGCCTCCTATTTTAGTTTACCTGCTAACAACTTCTATTATTTTTGCATATTCTTCGTTTGGGTTCTTTAAAGCCTTCCTCCTTGTATTTACATTGTAAAAGAGATCTTCAACCTACAGAGAAAAAGTTCACAATTAAAAATAATTTTTAAAATTCTCTCTTACTATAGAATTAATCTAAATCTATCTTGTTAGTTTTTATTTTATATATAAATTTTCAGAGAATACTTTGGTTTATGAAAAATCAACATTCCATTTATTCCTTATCTCCCTAGGTTCACCTAACTGCAGCTTCAGAGATCATACTGTCACATACCTTACAATGTAATTGGTGCAAGCCTAACAAGCAAGGAACAGAAAAAGAACAAGAGAAAACAGGCACAAAAACCTACCATGATCTGAGTTCCTTGGTTTCCAGCACAGGGCTTCGGAGGGGCTTTGATTTTTCCATCAGTGTAAGTAGCTCTAGGCAGGAAATAAAAAAAGTTGTCAGACATCTAGATTTACAGGAGGGCAGACATGGACAGATGACAACACAGGAAGAAAACAAAAGAAATCCCATCATTGTCACACTCCTCCCAGCAAAGAATTTGGGACACTGAGAATTAACTCCCCCCACCTTTCTGTTAGAGTAAAACTGTCTTCATTGACTTTAAAAGCCAGAGGGGCAGTGAGGGAATGGGAATAATAGCAGAGGAAAGGAGGCATATCATGGCATAAGTGTTTTCAAATTGTATTACTGAGACTTTTCCTCTAAAGGCGGGATTACTGCATTTTTTCTTTAATAGCTAGACATGGCCTAATAACAATTCTCCCACTAGACTTTACACTTCAGTTATGCTAACAAGAAATCATTGACTTTAGTCTAAGATCTGTTTCCTTTTTGAAGGGCAGGATTTTGAGCATAAGAGATTTCTGACTCATGTAGGCCTTTCAGCAAGTTATACAGATGCATAAATTCAAAGGACAGACTTTTTCTGCTGTCTCACATATGCTGTGCATTTAATGCATGACAGACCACAGTCACACAATCTTTTGAAAAACCAAGATCCAGGACATCTCTTTTTTCCCACTTCCTTTTCTTAAAAGTAGTTAAGAAATTAATGGAAAAGCTTGCTTATTATTTAGATTAAGTTTTCAAAAGAATATTCAAAACTCTTTTTGGATAGGATAAAGCACTACAGGATAACAATCTAAGCTGTAAATTCCTGTGCTGAGACTTATGAAATTTGCTAGAGATGATGTCTGTAATATATATACAACCTCCTATCTTGAAATGGAGAAAAAGACAAATGTTTAACCTAGATTAACTACTGAAGTAGAAGTTCTTTTAAGATTTCCTGCCTCCCCACCCCACCTCCACCAATTTTAAAATACATTGTTTAGCTAAAGCTTACCTTTACAGTTTGGAAAAATACATTTTCTCACATTCCAAGTCTTTTTGATACCTACCCTTACCTTACCCTCCTCCATAATAGGAGCTCTGAAATAGATACATCTGCATGCAGCAGAAGTCACCTGGATAATAGGTAGCATACCTGAATGCACACTTTGCATCAGCTGTTTTAGTTGTTACTGTAACATGGGCAACGTGACTGATGCTAGCCAAGGCCTAGGAAAAGAGAAAGCATCTTTGTAAACCTTGCTCTGGAGAACACTGAGGCATGTCCACACTTTAAACATCATCACTAAATTTCAATATACCACTTGCAAGTAATTAATAAAAATCCTTACAAGGAAATTGCAGGTCAGTAAAGCTTAAAAAAAATTTTAGTATCTATAATACTGAATTTTATCCAGGAGATTCTTCTGGCTTCCCTAATATTTCATTATCTCTGACAATACAAGTGGTTAACCATGCAGCATAACTAAAAGAAATTTGCAAAATTTTTACAGTTATGCCTTTTTCACGTTAACAAGAAAGCAGCTGGAAGGTTTTAGCTGCTACTTTCTCACTCCTGCCCAAGTCTTTCTCTTGACTGTAAGTAACATTACAAAGTTAGATCACAATGGTTTTCCTGGAAAACTCAATGGGCATGTCTACACAGATGAAACCAGCCTCAGGACCAGACTCCACTGACTGTGGAGGTGAAAGTGTGTGAGCAGAGGACTCAAGTAGTCTACTCTCTGGAGCATGTGAGGATCTCTGTATCTGAGCACAGGACACACACTTATATATCTTGTTCATCCAGAAGGGAAAGTTAAGCTAATCCTTGACTGTTCTTCTAGAGTTTAGATACAATCGATAAGAGTATGAAGAACCAGTATATCTGAGGGGTCAGAAATACTACCTTTGTCTAATTGCATAAAAAAGGAAGACCACTGTACATTTTGAACGTTTAGTTTTAAGTGTGGTATTTAGACAAATGTCTGACATTAAAGATTCACCTTCCACTCAAATCTTCCACTGTCTTTTACCTGTAGGTTCCTGAACCATCATTTGAGAAGACAGGCTTTGTTTCAATTTAAAAAAAAAATCTTATTCCAGAAAGCAAAAAGAATATATACCTCCCTATAGGCATCCACCTAATCTTGAAAGATACTGAAATGTATTTTGAACTATATTCACATAGCAGACTCTCTCAGAAAACAGAAGCTTCTGTAAAGAGTACTGGGAATGAGATAATATGTGCAGTTCATTACAGCAGAATAACAACTATGAACAGTTTCAAAACCTTGATGAAGAGCTTACCTCACCCCTAAAACCATATGTAGAAATACTAGCCAAGTCTTCAAATTTTTGCAGTTTACTTGTAGTAAATCTCTCACATACAATGTCCAGATCTTCTTTCTATGTGAAAGGGACAAGCAATAGTCACTTTCTGAGTTTTTTCAAGATCAGAAACATTTATAAACTGAAATAATTTTTAAAAGGTAGTATTAAACAACAGCATACATCTGTCAACTCTGTTAACTTACTCTGATACCACAGCCGTTGTCTTGGACCTGGATGAACTTCAGACCACCTTCTTTAACTACTACCTGGATACTTGTAGATTTAGCATCCAAACTGGAAAAAACAAGAAACCAAGAAAGCAATTTCAATCCCAGGTATCCATGACCTGGATGAGGGGATTGAGTGTAGCCTTATTCAGTTTGCAGATAAAACCAAGCTGGGCAGAAGCAGTGATCTGCTGGGGGGTTGGAAGGCTCTGCAGAGGGATCTGGACAGGCTGGATTGATGGGCTGAGGCCAATGGTATGAGGGTCGACAGGATGAAGTGCCAGGTCCTGCAACAACAACAAGCCCATGCAGCACTACATGCTGAGAGAAGACTGTCTGGAAAGCTGCCATATGGAAAAGGATCTGGGGGTGCTGCTCTAACAGCTGGCTGAACATGAGCCAGTGTGCCCAGGTGGCCAAAAAGGCCAATGACATCCTGGCCTGCATCAGCAATAGTGTGACAAGCAAGACAGTGATTGTCCCCTGTACTCGGCACTGGTGATGCCACACCTCAAATCCTGTGTCCAGCTTTGGGCCCCTCACTGCTAGAAAGACATCGAGGTGCTGGAGCATGTACAGAGAAGGGCAATGGAGCTGGGGAAGGGTTTGGAGTACAAGTCTGATGAAGAGAGGCTGAGGAGGCTGGAGGTGTTTAGCCTGGAGAAAAGGAGGCTCAGGGGTGACCTCGTTGCTCTCACCTCCCTGAAAGGAGGTTGTACCAAGGTGGGGCTTGGCCTCTTCTCCCAAGAACAGCTGATGGGTCAAGAGGAAACGACCTCAACTTGTGGAAGGAGAGGTGTCGATTGGATATTAGGATACGTGTCTTCACAGAAAGGGTGGTCAGGCACAGAACAGACTGCCCAAGGAAGTGTTTGAGTTGCTGACACCGGAGGTATTTAAAAGACCTGAAGATGTGGTGGTGCTTAGGGACATGGCTTAGCGGTAGATTTGGAGTGGTGGCTCAATGGTTGGACTTGACGATCTTCGAGGTCTTTTCCAACCTAAATGATTCTACGAATTGTTAACTTGGCTCCGAAAGCAAACGATTCGTTAAGTTTCTCAAGCAAGAACAAAACAAGCCGGAACACAAACGCAGACAGGAACGCGGTGCGTGTCTGAGCCGGGCGGCCCGGGGGACAACGGGCTGTCCCTGGAACAGCAGCGCCCTTGCGGCCAGGAAGCCCGGTGCTGTCCTGGGGTACGTTAGGAAGAGCATTGCCAGCAGGTCGAGGGAGGAGATCCCCCCGCTACTCAGCCCTG
This sequence comes from Daphoenositta chrysoptera, assembly GCA_013397915.1. NCBI lineage: Eukaryota > Metazoa > Chordata > Aves > Passeriformes > Daphoenositta > Daphoenositta chrysoptera. The sequence continues at coordinate 44,431 of VZRO01006721.1, forward strand.
GTGAGGCACATCTGGAGCGCTGTGTCCAGTTCTGGGCACCT
>VZRO01006721.1:44503-61016 GCA_013397915.1 Daphoenositta chrysoptera
CCTGGGTACAAGGGAGACAAGGAGCTCCTGGAGCAGGTCCAGCGGATGGCAACAAGGATGAATGGGGGACTAGAGCATCTCTCTTACGAGGACAGGCGGAGGAAGCTGGGGGATTCAGCCTTGAGATGAGATGACTGAGATGGGACCTCATTAATGTGTATAACAACCTAAAGGGTGGGTGCTAAGGAGATGGAGCCAGTTTCTTGGTGGAGCCAAGCAATAGGATGAGAAAGGCACTGGGCAGAAACTGATGCACAGGAACTTTCGCCTGAATATGAGGAAGAACTTCTTTACTGTGTGGGTGACCAAGCACTGGAACAGATTGCCCAGAGAGGCTGTGGAGTCTCCCTCACTGGAGATACTCAAGAACCATCTGGATGCAATCCTGTGCCACATGCTCCAGGATGGCCCCGCCTGAGCAGCGAGTTTGGACCAGATGACCCACTGTGGTCCCTTCCAACCTAACCCACTCTGTGATTCTGTGCTTCTGTGAACTGCTACAAGCACTGTAGTAGCATTGTGTATCCATGAAGGCTGAGCTCTGTGCCTACAACAGCAGGACTGCACTGGGTGTCTGACTGCCACGACATGACTCCAATTGCAGGATGCTTTCCAGGGCGTCCCTGTGTCCACTGTGATATATGTCTGTGCAATCACAGTACACGTTGTAACACAGTAATTACTCAAAAATATAAAGCAGATCCTTATTTGTGCAATGACTAAAACCTGGCAGCAACTCCCAAGGTTTGAGGTGTCTTGAGGTTTGGAGACACTCGTCCAGCAGAGCTCTAGCTCTCCCTGCCAGTGCATATGGAAAGGGTGGTTAAGTATTGGAATGGACTGCCCAGGGAGGTGATGGAGTCAACATCCCCGGTGGTGCTCAAGAAACTACTGGAGGTGGCACTTGGTGGTGCCATGGTCTAGTTGACAAGGTGATGATCAGTCAAAGGTTGAACTTGATGATCTCAAAGGTCTTTTCCAGCCTGAATGATTCTGTGGTTCTGTAATTCTGTACAACCTTGTGTGTTGTTTTTGGTCTCATGGTTGGAGCATGACCAGTGTACAGGAGACGGGAAGCTGTTCCCTTCCTTGCAGTGGAGGAAGAGACCATAGCCATGATGCTATGAAGCCTGTTGCTCTCGCAGTGATCCTGACCAGAAGGGTTGCACACAAAGGAGTTAGTGGAACACACATGAATTAAATCGCTGCACAAGCAGCATGGATTTGGGCCAGTGTTGTTCTAATACATTCTTTTATATATTATCCCCAAAAGCTTCTCCGGCATGGCAGTGTCACTGCAATGCCTTGTCAGGGCAATGTAGCAAGTGTATTGATGTGTAAAACACCAGAGTATGTTCATGTTTTTTATGCCTTGCTTGTAGCTGCAGCACCAGGAAATGGACGTCATTCCACTTGAAGATGCTCTGCAACTGGCATCTCTTAATCTAGTGTAATTTAACTTCAGCTTCTTCTCATTCTCTTCATAAACACCTGTCTTCATCTTTGAAATGATACATTAAGTGTGAAATGTTGACAGCAATAAACAAGGCAGTTTTCATTTTGCAGAAGGGAAAAGAAAAAAAGTCTATCCTGATAAGTATCCCTTCAGAGGTGTCACTTTAAACAGGACGACCCTGGCCAAGTGCATGAAGAAGATACAGGCCCTCTGAGGAACATGTAAAGCAAGAAACAAAACCACTTAAGTCTGTGAAACCTGGACTGGTGGTACCTTGCTATAAGGTGCTTTGCTTTCCAAGGACATTTTGTCCTCAGCACTGTCTGGGATGGTTGCTACAAAGTTTCACTCTAATTCCCATCCATATCTACAGGTGCCTGCAGTGCCCTCAGGCATGGCAGATCTCCACAAAAGCCCTTTTGAGGCTGACTTCAGGTTCCCCAGTTGTTGACCTTGGCAAAAATACCTGGGTGGAAGACAGCAGTCCTGCCCTGCCACCTCCCTGCCTGTGGCTTCCTGAACCCCCAGGCTGCAGTGACAACTATCTTGGCCATGGTGCACTTTTGCTTGGACTTGCAGGAGCTGTTAGGATGAATGGGGCAGGGGGCAAAGGGTTAATAGGGACAAAGAGGGTGACCTACTGTACACAAACCTTGACTTCGTAATGACCTGGGAAGCACCAGGAGCGTGGGGAGCACTGAACTTCAGATCCAATGAATCTGGCTTTGCTCCAGGATCTGAACTTAAAGGAGGAAGCTGTTTTCGGTGGCCTTGGGCAGTTTGCCACAAGCCTCACCCCGAGCAGCTGGAAATGCGAGTAGGAATCTGCTGGATCTCACACTCGATCTGGGACAGAAGACATTTACTCCAACTCTTCCTTGTCCATGCTGTTGCTGACAAATATTTGCGCTGTCAGTATCTGCCCTGGACCAGCCAGCAGGAAAATCTTCACCTTTATTCCTTATACCTGTGTTAGTGTTTGTATCACAAAGATGCAGCTCATTTTACTGGATGTCACTTGCATGAAGTTTTAAAATTTTGTGTTGTCTGTGCCAAAATCCTAATTTCTGTGTGGAAGCAGGTGTGAAAAAGTCTATTTCTCTGTTTGGCTGCAAGCAGGCATCAAAAGACTTTTTCATATTTGCATTGCAACTGCTCCAACTGGAGGTCAGCCCTGCCTGTTTGTACCTTGCAGGCTTTACTCTGACCCATTCCAGTTTGGATTGTTTTGTGTGACCGTGTGTTAAAAAATTAATTTGTTTTTATTAAAGCAAATAAAAACCAAATTAGTTAGATTTCATCTTAAATAATTTAGGAAGATATAACCAGTGTATTTTGGTGCCAGGGCTCAGAAGTGGTGTTGGGGCAAAAGAAGTGGTGAAGAATGAACAGAAAGAGCCTGTTGGAATCTTAATGCTTTTTAAGATCCCAGAGAGGAAAGCTGATATATTTAGCAATCAATGCTAGGAAATGTCAGAAGGCAAGAATTAATTTCTTAGAAAGACATGAAACTGAAACAGCCCCACAGTCATCAGAGAAATGCAGCGACTTTTTTCTCTTGAGACATAGAGGATCATTTAATTTAAAAAAAAAAAAAATGCAATGGAAGAGCTGCAATCTTACCAAAATCTTTCTCGTGCTGGAAAGAGGTGGCCTAAGTGTCAGGAAACAATATGGATTTTGAATGCTTTTGGTTTTAATTATAAAATTTATTTTCTTAAATTCAAAGTTCTATCTAGTTTTGGGTCTGATAATATTAATCTAATATATTCTTTTAGATATAAGAAAGAAGTTTTTTTATTATGAGGGTGGTAAAATACTGGAACAGGTTGTGCAGGTAGGTGGTGGCAGCCCCATCTCTGTAAACATTCAAGATTGGGTTGGATGGGACTCTGAGAAACCTGGTCTAGTTGAAGACGTCTCTTCTCATTGCAGGGGGGGGGTTGGGCTAAATGATTTTTAAAGGTCCTTTTCCAATCCAAACTCTTCTGATTCTATGATACTTTATACCATTTTGAAGTCCTAGCCACTCATTACCAGCAGCATGTACTTACTATTCCAACTCAAATATATTAGGAACCCCAGGAAATATATTTGAAACTTCGTTGTAATTTGTTATTGACTCCTTCAAAGTCAACATTGCTTTATTTGCCTTGAGCAGTTAAAAGAGAGTGTTAAGAAATAGTAAATAAGGTTTAAGAAAGAATTGGAGCATGGGATTGTAGCACAGGGGAAGCAAATAAAGCCTGGCTGGCACAACACTGTCTTCTGTGCGAAACTAGAACCCAAGACTACATCCTGTAACATGAGACACGGCTGAAAAAAAGGGCAGAGATCTGCTACACTGAAGAAAGGAGAGAAGGTTGATTAAATCAGTTTGAAAGGTTAAGATTATTCGGGTTTTAGACTGCAGCTCAAGCAGAATAGGAAGTTAAAAGATGAGGATTGCTTGAACAAAAAAAAACTGACTTTTTGTTTGTTTTTAAAGAGAAGCAAGTTGAGCAGCATTCCAGTATGCTGCTACTTTTATAGAATTCCATGTAAAAAACAGCTGCTTTTTATTTTTTTCTAGGTGACATGCCTGTACCTGGAAATGTCTTCTCATTTGCCCTTGAATAATTTCCCATGATGTGCATGTTAGTGGAAAATGGCATCTTTCACCCCTTCTTACAGTTTCTAATACCAAACTGCAGCATAGTTTAACACAGTTTCTCAAAAATGTCTCCAGTTGCCAAGGAAGAGATAACTGAAAGAATGCAAATAACCTTGATTCACAGACCTCTGCTTCTTTTCAGCTTGTCTTTACAGGCACCCAGAGTGTCCAGGCAGTTCTTTTAACCCTTATCATTGCAGAATACAGACCCACGCTTCTTGCAATGAATTTCTTGCATCTTTAGGATGCAGAATAAAATATTAACACAAAATTTATGCGACAAAGGTTGGCTGTGTATCAACAGCAGAAGAAACAGTACTGGCAGTGGTGATATGTTACTAAACCTATTCACAGAGAAGGAGCTGCTTTGAGTTAATGCAGTGCCTACCTACCCCTGCTCCCCCCCACAACCTCCCCACCCCATGACAGAAAAAAAGGTCTCAGACTCACGTTCCACTGCAATCAGATTATCCCATATATAATTGAGGACGGTAACTGACATAGGATCACTCGTTTAGCCACAGTAATTTTATTCTGGGCTGGCCACTCATGGTCCAGGGTTTGGTGAAAACGTGCTTCTATGAGTAGAACAGCTGCTCAAGAGTATGTGTCACATGCTGTTATACAGAGCCTCAGGTATTTGCATAAGGCAAGAGGAGTTTTTGCTGGACAATATTGCCCCAATTAAGATGATTCTTTCTCACCCTAGTATATAGTTCATTTTTATGAGTTCTGAAGCAAAACGTGTTCTGGAAGCTCATGATGAGAAAATAACTGAAGTATTTACATCCCCTCACCACACCCTGTTCATGGAGTCCTGTCAGGTAAGGAGTTCTTATTAAGTCCACTTGAGATGGCCCTGGAGCACTCAGAGGAACAGGATGATTTGTGCAAGGGTCTATAGGATATGCCTGATAGAATTTGGAATAATTCTTTTTTGTCAGTATGTTAACCATAATATCACTTCTCTACCTAGAATATGGGCATTTATTTCTACAGACTTTAAAACACTCATAGTTGCATTTCCTAGGGAAAAAGAAAAACTCTGCTGTACCAGCTGAAGATTTGCTACACTCCAAGTCTTACAGGAAAAAATGGTGAGCACTATATATGTGGAGTTCCCTTACTGCAATATGTGTAGGGGAACTTGCTCTCTACTGGTTCTCAACTGTTCAAATTTCTGTTCTTTCTTTTGTATCTGAACTGGTTTTACAAGATTATCTTCCTGTAACAGCCACTGTGGTTTGTCCTCACAGCCTGGGACCTCTGGTACCTCTTGTACAAATTAATCACATGTCATTATGAAGGCAGCATTTTCCATGGTCTTAAACGGTATAAAAATGGAATTTTTGAGACAAAATTTATGCCATTTTTTTTCCATTACAGTAACTGCATCATTCCATAGTGTTTAGAGTTTTCCACACTACTGGTCACGATGATAGTAGTTCTTCTGGTATTCTACTTGTATTTTCCTTTGAAAAAACAAAAAAACGTGGACCAATCAGGAAGTATGAAACTAAAGGACTGTTTTATCCCTTCATTTTTGTAACTTATTTCCTGTGTGACTGTCTATTCTTCAGCATGTAAGAGTTACTTTTATGAAGTGTTTTGTGAGGTCTGGATGGTGTAGTACTACTGCATAATGTTGTATGTATTCTGTTACTGTTTTTTTCCTAAGGGATTTAGTATTTCTGAAAGATCAGGGGTTTTGGCTTAGTGTCAGAGGAAGCTTAAGATGAACTTAAAAGTACTATACTAACTATATAGAATTATTAGATATTAGTGGAAAAAAATTAGAGAAAAAAATTTTAATTATATAAAGGTGTCTTCATCTTGAGAAGTAAGAAGGAAATTTTTTACAGTCAGAACAATCAGTTACTGGAAAAACCTCCTCAAGGATGCAGAAGACCTCCCCCATCACTGGAGGTTTCCAAGGACAGGACACAGTGCTAGATGTCATCAAGGCTCCCTTTCCCACCAAAAATTGGACTGGGTGAACTTTGGAGGCCCCTTCCAGCCTGGGCTCTTCTGTGGTTCTGTGTTTATTGCATGACTGGACTGCAGGAAAAAAATAATTGTTTTCTAGTATTTTCATTGCCAGTAAATACTATCAGTGTTTTAACCTAATTTTTATTGTGATTGAGGTCCCATTTTGATTTTGCTCTTTAACTTCAATACATTACAAGAATGGGCAAAATACATGTGCCAAAGTTTCAATACCTTGGCCTTTCCTGTAATAGATGAACTAGCCCTTGAGGGACATCTGAGTCTTGGGCTAAGACATCTCTAAAGACCTCCATTTTACTGAACTTCTAAGGTAAAATAACTGGAAAAAAAAGAGCTTTATTTCCAGAAAGAAGTGCAGTGGGGGATAAGCCATACTTTTTCAAAGCCAGTCAGTGACCTCCATGCTTTAAAATGTACAAGTCGCATTTTAGGACAAAGGTGATTCAGATACTGAGCAAGGTCTGGAAAATTTTTACCACCACTGTTCTCAGGATATTTATTGTCTTTTTAATGGACATCAAGGGTGGCAAAAGTACCGTGGACTTCAGTCAGCTCTGCCAGATTTTTAGTTATGAGTTTGTCTTGTGTGGAGACACCATGCTCCAGTAACTAGAAAGCCTAAAGCAAATAGCTACAAACCCAAACAGAGGGAGATCCCTTACTGCAATATGAGCTATATTCCATAACTGTAAGAACACCATGACCTCCAGATACATATAAAATTCGTGTCATATTCTGCAGAAATTTCTGGGGATTTTAGATAATATTATCTGCAGCATGTAATCCAGAATTGGTCTCCTGCTTGTGCTCTAATGCAAAATATAATGAAACAGTTTTGTAAGCCTGTAGGAGTTAAAAGAGCTGTGGAAATCTTTCTGAGACCTTTGAATAAGTAGTATTCAGATGCTAAATTAAAGAGATTCCTACTATTTTTGAAGGTAATAAAAAAATATATCACAGCTATATTGTCTTCCTCTAGCAGTATGACAGTAACTGTGTAAAACAGATTGGCGTTTTTTCAGACAAGGCTCTTTTTTTGACAAACTGGAATGGACACATAAGCAAAGTTTTTCACCACTTCCTGTGTGAGTGAGAGGCTTGGCTGTAGTGCTTGGTAAAAACTACGTAATTGAGGACAAGTAAATCCTGCCAGCATCTCCAGAACAAGACAAAAGTCTAGATACAGACCAAACAAGCAGTCCTACAGCTGGAGGAAACATCCTGCACGGATGCTCAGTTGTGCAGCAATGGCCATGTCAGCCACGCTGTACCCCTGGGATGGAGGGGATCACATTGGCTCCATTGGAAGGTCCTGGAGAACGGGTGGCAGAAGGTGACCTTTTTAGCAGTCTTTGTCATGGATTGGTTTTGAGAGTTTGAATCACAAAAAGGGACAAGAGAAATTTAGAAAAACTGTTTGCACTTCTGAACCCTTGATGGCGGTGCCCACTGTAGTCACTAAAAACAAATACCTCCTGCTTAAAACTTGGCACGGACTCATTACAAAAACAAACACAGAAAATCCTGCCAATCTCTCCTGGTGTGCTGCCAGAAGTATGCTAGTGCTGAGATGTGGATTGGAGCATATTTGAATTAGTTGTCCTAGTAAATTTGCACAGATTCTTGACTAGTTTCCTGATACATAAACATCTCCTGACCTTTGGGCATCTCTTCCTAGGAGCGATCATCTTCCTTTGTGTCACCAAGACTGTCACCTCTGTTTCATGAAGTAAGGCTCAATGCCACTCTCTCTTGCTAAAATCCTGTCCAGTGCGTGGTGCTGTAGATGGACATGTTCTTTGCTGATTAAAACGTGGTCTTCATGCTCCAAAGCACCTGATAACCCTCTGCTACTGTTATTTTCACAATTGGCTTCATACAGTCTTAGTGATCTCAGGGATATTTTTGTGCATATCACACCATTGTGAGAGAATGAACTGTTAAGGGGTAATGACTCAAAACATTCCCCCATTTGTGGAGAAGCCAGGGTGCTTTGCTGAAATGGACGAGGTGAGTTTTTGGGTGTGTAATGGATAATCTCTGGTCTGATAAAACAGTGGGTGAATGATGGGCTGTGAGTGAGTTAGGAGACAATCCTTGGACACTGGATGGTGCCTCTTGTCATGCTAAATTGTCTTCCCTTGCACAAACTACTGGGTTGTGGGGGTCCCCCTCCTCCTTGGATTTTCCTGGGGATTTCTCCCCACCATTTCTTCGGGACTTCACCCCCACCCAATGGATCTGGTCTGCAACCACCACTTCGACCAAGATTTGCACAGCAACCAAGTCTCGTCCCTGACCCTACAGGTGGTGAGAGTCTCACCCTCTCGTCCTTTCTCTCTTTCTTTTCCCTTGTGCATGTCCTTAGGTGATGTTGTTGCACTTTCATATTGCGATGCTTCCACATTGTTATGTTACTATAGATAATAGAAACAACCAAAAAGGCTACATTCCTGTTTTTCGTTGCAACTAAATTGTATTATAATAAACCCTGCATATGTATATTTACAAACACCAACCATTTAGTGTTTTTTTCACTCTAATCCACCCCAAGGGATCTATTAAGAAGAACTTGGGTTACCCTTGCTTTCTGCGATGGGTTGTAACAACCACACAGAGGTGTCTGCACCCCATTAGAACATACTGGGATGGAAGCAACAAGGACATGAGTCTGAAGTTATTGACCCAAAATTACCTGAACAAGAACTGGGGAAAATTTATGTATTTAATTCAAAACAAAAGAATACAAGCCCATGTATCTTTGTTTTATTATTGTTTCAGGTTTCTTCCAGGATGACTCATCTCTGACCACAAGCCTCGTGTTTTTGTTTCTTCCACTGCTGCCAGCTGTTGGTTGTCCATTCTCCAGATTCCTTCAGGCACCACCACTGGGGAGACTCACCAGTCCCAGCCCACACCAGTGAGCCTCAAGAAGTGCCTTTCCTTAAATCTTCCTCATCCCCTCTGTTCTCCACTTTCCTCTTTCTTCTTTTGCCCCCACTCCTCCTTGCTCAGCTCTTTTGCCTTCAAAACAAATAGGCTGATGTGACAGGTGCAGAAGGAGCATGTTCTTTTGCCCTGGTCACACTTAGTCACAATTACTGCTCTCCCTGCTCATTCTTTGTCCCTTGCTTGGCTCTGTAAGATTATTAGAACTGCTCCCACAGGAGTGACTACACTTTACGTAAGCAGTCTTGAACTGGCTGGTTATTCCAAATTGTTAGCAGCCAGAAATAAAAATAGCAAAGGAAGGTAACTATTTTTGTGATACTAAGTGAGTTTTATGCTTGTGCAGTTTTAATGCTGCTATCAATAGCTGGGTTAAAGCATAGCTAAGAGACATTGCCAGAGTAGTCTTGCCATGCACAACAGATTATATTGCTTTCCTAACAGGATACACAGTGCTTGCTGCCACAGGACTCCAGTCCCCAGTTAGGACACACTGTGCCACAACTGCTTTAAGCATGTAAAAAATAACACTGGAGAATGGCTGTGTTGGTAGCAGACACGAGAGGAACAAAAAGCTTTGTCTTGGAAAGAGCACCAGAGATTGTGTGTGCATCACAGACAACTGTTCAATCACACAGACTTCTTCATGGGGGACAAATAGTCCTTCAGGTGCTTTATGAGTATACTGGCCTATATGATGCTGGGACAGGCATGGTTAAGCAGTCAGGCTTTAAGGAAAAGGAGTAACACAAAAGGATAATGTGCAAGAAGCATTAGACAGGAGAGATATAAAGGGATTTTTCAGAATTAGGGCAACTAGCAGCAAAATAACAAATTAGGCATGTATTTGCTGTCAGTTGCACTGTCCTTTAATTATTATGTGCTTAATTAAAAGTTCTTTTAAAGCTATTATTCTGAAGCACCTGATTTCTCTGTAACCTGTTTCTTGACCTCAGAAATAAACCACGGCAAACAGAAGTCTGTCACCGGTATTACTATGTCAGTTATGGAGACAGTCAATTAAACATCCTGAAATAATCATGCTGATGGAAGCTGCAGCTTTCCACGAAACCACACCTACACCACAAACTTTTCCCCTCATAGCTGTAATAACTGGAGATATTGTTTATGGCTGGGGTATTTTTGTTGCCTAGCTGTCTTGTGTGGGGCACAAGAAATACATATACCAGGAAACACATGTTTTTCCGTGTATGGTATCAGGAAGCAGCAGGGGCCAGTTCCATCCCAAGGGTTGGGGACACATGGAGATCCCCAGGGGACAGGTCAAGCAGAGGCTTCCTCAGCCAGGGTCCATTCTGCTGCCTTCAGTGAGGGAGCTGGCAGGATGGGGGCAGCCAGGCACAGCCCCCAGCCCAGGGCATCGGGTAGCCCCGTGGGGATGGGGATAGGCTGAGGCCAGGCTGGGATGTTTGCTTGCTGGCATGAGTCAGAAATGGGCTTGGTGAGGGGAACTAAGGTCAGATTCAGCCCTGTGATTGCCAGGCCCATGTGTTACCAAATCACTGAAAACCAGAGTAAGACTCCTTAACATCAATTTTTCTGTGATAAAGAGGGCATCATTTCTTAGGTGCCTGGAAGGCATGGGGGATCACTCCTCCTAACATCCCCCTGATTGTTACTAGTGTGTTGCTAATATACAGTAACTATATGCATATTATAATTTGGCCATTACCATAAAAACTCTCCCCATGTTCCCCAAGTTCCAAAACTCAGTCTTTGTTTTGGCTATAGCTGTATTCCTTAGCCAGATATCCCCTCTGTAGGAAACCCAGAAAAAGGTAAAAGGATTTCTAAGAGTGAGAAACAAAAAGCAGCCTTTAAAAATCAAGTAAAAAGATTTTAGGGAACAGCTTCACCTGAGAAAATATTAAATAAGATACAATTAAAACATTAGCACAAGGACAGGAGAACAAAGAGCCATGGTTTTAGGCCTAGCTGAGAGAACTTTTAGAAGTTGCAAAATTTATGCTTAGCAAGAGATGATAAAGTTAAGCTTAATAATGGAATATTATACACCATTGTATAAGGTATAAAACAAGCAAGTATTGTTTTAACAAGTGTATGTGCAATACAGAAGTTTGGCTGAAACAGCTGTCTGTAACATTTGGAACAACTACTATTGGCTGAGCAGCTTTTAAGAATATTCTGTAACCCGGAAATTGGGGGATTTTGCCTGCGGCGCGAGCTTGTATTATCTCTGAGGTCTCAAGATAGTTTATGAGGCGAATAAAATAATATAAGTTCACGGAACGTCTGCTTTGGCTCCCCCGTCCCGTTTCATCACAGCGGCACCCGCTTTATCTTCTAATGTCCTTGCATGGAGAATAATTTCTGCATGCCTTGCTTCTCTGCAAAAGGTCCGCAGACACAGTGCTTCTCTGCTAAGAGTTCACAGTCACAGTGTCTTTCTACAAAAAGCTCACAGTTACAGTAGAAATTGAATTTACCTTTTTGGTATCACACGGGCTGAAGGGTGTCCCAGGTGAGGCTGGTCAGGGCTCTTGAGGCTGGTGGGTGTCCCCGGGCCCTGATGTATGGTGTCATTTGTCCTCAGGGGAGAGGGAGTGATGTTTGTTTCCCAGTTCCAGTTGTGCTGGTGTCAGGTGCATGTTGCCACTGCAATAGATGCAGTGCCTTCAGCTGAGAGCTGAGTCTGCCTTGCACCAGGTGCAGGTCTGTGATAAGATAGAGCAATATCTGATCCAGGCTTGGCCCTGTACTCTCAGGAGCCAGGAGATGCTGACTGCACAGGAGACTGAGAGCTGCTGGTGGAGTAGCTCTGTCAAGCTCAACATGAGCCAAGGCCTGTGACATGCACTGCAATTCTCCTTCCTGGATGTGTTATTAAGAGTGTTCTTCCCCTCAAAGTGAGGTTTTCCCATCACTGAAAAAGAAGCAGGGATAAAAAGCAAGATTGCTTTTAATACCAAGTCCCATCCCTGCCATGCAATGGATGTACCTGTACCATGAGCTCTGATATACGTGTATATATGTGGAGTGACAAGGAATTTGGGGCATCTACTACTCAATCTTCCATGCAAAAGAAATGTTTTCCCTTAGAAATTTACCCACATGGACTCTCTACTCTATAGTCTCAACAGAAGGGATTTAGGAACTATGTATATAGGGCTTTATACATAATTTTCTGCTGCCTTACTGGGCTTTATGAGCACCTCCTCCCAGTGCTCTTTGTTCTTTATGAGCACCCCATATCAACCAGTACTCCTAACTCCTTACTGCTTACATACAGTACTGTCTCCCCAAGTGGGTCCACCCTTTCCAGTTTCAGCTGCTTCTCCGCTCATATAGATCAGGAAATGCAGTAATTTGCAGACTCAGTAATTCACTGGCAATACATGTGACGTGCTGCATGAGAAGGAAACGCCCTGCTGCACACCAGAGAGAGGCTTGCAAGCTGCCAAGTTTCATTTTCACAGCTGAGTTATAAAAAAAAGAAGAGTTTAGTTTTCTGTCTCATGACTGTTTTGACAAACACACCCACAGCATGCCAACAGATGTGGCAAAGACTGTTGTGTCAGTGTTTAGGTCAGAGTCCCTTCTGAGTCAAAAAGCAATGAGTTCCACTTTCTGTATTGGTATTAAAGTGGTTGGTCCTTGGTTTCCCTGGCTGCACATCCCTAAATAACAATGCTGGGGAGTTTAGAGGTGTCAGAGACTGGAAAGATGGATGTCTCGAGACATTTTGGGGTGCGTGTGTATGGGGGAAGGGGCAGGTCGAGCCTTGCCCTGGTGAGGAAGTGCACTACCCTGTACACCCCTCCTGCCCTAGAGCCTGTATCCCAGGCTGGAAGTGCCTGTCAGTCCCTGGCACAGCAGAGGCAATCTCCACATCCACCTCTGGAGCCCCTAACCCAGCTCCAGTGTGACCAAATCACCAGAAGACTCAGGGGAAGGGCCCAGGAAGACCAAGGTGTATTTAAAGCTGAACATGAGGCAAGCATATGTCTTGACCCTATCTCCTCTTGGAACTCCTATCTGAACACTGCTGGAACCCAGTAGTGGGCAGCTGTATATGTCCTTTTCTATATCTTTTCTGTCTTTCTCTCTTTCTCTTTCTTCTTCTTCTTCTAATTTCCTCTTGGAATTTTTGAGTAACTTAAAACCAAGTCGAATGGGCCAAGTTAATGTTTTGGAAAGTATTTCATGTTGTCTGAATGCTGCTCTAAATCTTTTGCTAAAGTTCTCTGATTTTCTAAAGATGCCAGTAAAGTATTTTTTGTTGTTTTGACCTTTTGAGCGTATCTTGTCAGTATTCCTCTAATGCGCCCAACTCAAGAGTACATGAACAACCGTAAGCCCTTCTAAGGGTAAGTAAGTTGAGTAAGTTTTTTTGGGGCCTTACAGGAGGTTACATGAAATTCCAGATATATTAGTATCCATCAGCCACTCACTCCTCTCAACATTTATATCGTGTTGATTCATTCAGGCACTTTTGCCTGATTAAGAACTCCAAAATCCCACCTCTGTACTTTGATTTCTTTAAGTCACTTAAGAAACAAGATTACACTGTACTTTTCCCACCTTCTGTGGATACAGCTACAAACCAATTTTGGCTGTATTTTGACTGCCTCTTTAAAAGTGGCTTTGCCTGTTATTTTGATGCACTCCACTAGGAGCCAGGTGATATAAAACCATCTGTACAAAGGTGACTATTACTTCATTTCTCTAGTCCCTAAATGGGTAGCAGAGTAATTTATGTGAAATCTCACTGTAGAAGATGGACGATTAGCAGAAATCCATTTTTTTATGAGAACGGGATGCGTTGACCTTGGCTGGATACCAGGTGACCATCACTCCATTAGCCCTCAGCAGGAATGGAGGTGGGAATAAAATGGGAAAAAACCCTCAAGGGTCAAGAAAAAGTCAGTTTAATAAAGCAAAAACAAAGGCTGAGTGCAGAAGCAAAGGAAAACAAAAGATTTGTTCTCTATGTCCCAGCAGGCAATATCCAGACACTTCCCGGGAAGTAGGGGTTTAGTATGCATACTCGTTGCTCTGCCTCCTATACAGACAATTCCTGGCACCCCTCCATCACTGAAGAGATCCAGATGTGTTCTGTGCCCCTGAAGCCTGATGACACCAGAGTACACTGTACACCAGTGCCTACCAAGGCTCTTTACTTCTGTGATAAAGTTCTTTCAGACCTAGGGATTAGTTAAGACATTAAAACCCATTTCTCCTACCATTAGTGAAGAGCCCAAACCCAATCTTCCAGATCAAGTCATTTGTGAAATCATTAGCACCCATTTTTCCTACCATTTGTCAAAGGACCAGCTTCTTGATCAGACCTCTACTCTTCTTCCTCCTCCTCCTTTACTAATTGACAATATGTATCCATTATTTTCTTCATCCACTGTTTCTTTTTCAGTACTGTGAGGATTGCTGTATTTGTTTGGGTTCCTGTCTCAACCACATTCCTCTGAGTACTGAACTGGCTCCATAGGCACAGGCCAGGACCCAGTACAGTACTAGAAGCTGCTGGTTTTCACTGGGATAGGCAAGGCACCTTTCTATCTGTTTGTGGCACGTCAATTTGCCAGGGTAACCTGCCTCTTCAGGTGTGAATTTCCAGGATTTGGTAGGTGATAACTGCCCCAGGATCCTGCCCTAATCCTTCCACACACACTGCCACCCCGGGACCAGCTGTCTCAGGGCACATTTCAGTGTCACTTCATCCAAAAATTGTCTTCTCCTAGATCAGGATGATACCAGATTCCACAAACCCCATAATACGTAGCAGTGTTAATTAGTAGTATTAAACAGCTCATGTAAGGACGAACGAGGACCACAGAAACCGGCATAATAAAACCATCTGCATCATTCCCGGGTATGGAGAGGGATACGTATTTTCCCCGTGCTCTCCACAAGATACTTCCTCCAGAAGAGCAAGGCCAAAGGCAAAGGACAAAGCCATTGTTTTTATTAACATGTTCTCAAGCTCAACTAAATAAAGAGATAAGCAGTGCAGCCAACAATGTCTGTGACCTGCACAGGAGCTTGACGCTGAATAACCACTACAGATATAGCACACTTCATACAAAACTCTTGTTATCTCATGCCCCATACTGGCCATCAAAAGGACTGTGATGGGTTCACCTTGTCTGGAAATCACGAGGCCATCAAGCTGCTCTGTCATTTCCCTCCTCAGCAGGATGGAGGGGGAAGGAACTAACATGGAAAAAACCCTCACGGGTCAACATAAAGGCAGTTTAATAAAGTGGAAGCTCAAGCAAAGGTAAAAAACTCCAAAAGATTGTTCTCTACTTCCCATCAGCAAGCAACATCTGGCCATGTCCTGGGAAGCAGGGCTTCAGCGTGTGTAGTGGTTGCTCTGGAAGGCAAATGTAAATAATGAATGCCCCACCTTCCTACTCCTTGCTTTTAGGTTTCATATTTGAATAAGCGTCATATGTTCTGGAGTATCCTTTTGGCCAGTTTGGGCCAGCTGTCCTGGCTGTGTCCCCTCCCAAGATCTTGCCCACCCCCAGCCTACTGGTGAGGGTGGAATGTTGGAGAGATGAGCGGCCAAAGCACTGGTGTGTTATCAACAACTTTTAGCTCCCAAAGCAAAGCACAGCATGGTGGGGGCTGCTGGCGGCGAAATTAACTCCATCCCAGCCAGCCTGGATACAGAGGAAGACGTGCAGGAGATAATACTGAATGACAGAGAAAAACTCGCTTAGAAACCTGATTCACAGAGAGGTGAATTATTGAACGATTTCCTGTAAAGTATTTCATCATTGGCTTATTGATCCATTTTTCACAGTGTGAAAAAACCATGCGAAACGATAAATTAGCAAACAGTTGCATTGCAGGAGGACAAGCCTTCATTTCCAGGTGATCCTTGCACAGTGGAAGACCAAAGCAGCCACAGCTTCCTCTGAGTGGGGGATGTCGTGAGAAGCCAGAGAGACAGCACGGCGCCTCAGGCCGCGGGGGTGCCCCTGGCGCGGACGAACGCTGATTTTGCAAGTATCCTGAAGGCACCGCTACGTCATTTTGAGAAATGGCACTTTCTACACCTCCCGCTGCGGAGGGAGCCCAGAGCCATCCCAGAGCCACTTCCCGAGCGTTCCGGCGGGGAGATGGACGCGCGGTACCACCCACCCCGCCACCCTCCCGGCTGCGGGCCGGGGCGGCGGGGGGGACATCCCCCGCGGGCGGGGCGCTCTCGTTTCGATTCCCCGAGGGCGGTGGATTTGTTTCGATTCCTCCACTGCCACGGTGACGCGGGCGGCGGGGGCGGGACGCGGGGCGGAGAGTTTAAGGGCGACAACAGGAGCGCGCCCCGGCGGCGGCGGGGGACGGGCAGGCAGGTAGGTGCGCTTCCTCGGGGACCCCTTGTGCCCCCCCTCACCCTCCCCGGAAAGGGGATCGTGGGATCGGCCGCCCGCCGCTCCGTGCGG
>VZRO01006721.1:61025-71654 GCA_013397915.1 Daphoenositta chrysoptera
TGCCCGCGCCCCCTGCGCTGCTCCGTCGGGGCTTCGCGCAGCGCGGGGGCAGCCGCGGCCTCTTGGGGCTGGCTTCCATCTCGGTGGAGCTGCTGGGAGCTTCCTGCGAATCGGAGCAGTTCCGGAGAGGGGATGTGCTGCCCCGAGGAGGAGCGTGGGTGCGCGATTTGGCGCGTGGGCAGCGGGGGTGGCTGTGCTGGTTGGGAAGCCTGCCAGGGAATGTGTGGGGTGGTTGAAGGAGAAGCAGAAGAGTGCATTCTTGCTCCGACCAGGCATCTGGGAGTGTGTGTTGGCCTGGCACGGTTTGCGCGGAGGAGCTGGGGGAGATGTGATGCCGTGTTCGTGCTTGAAAAGAAGAGGGAGAGCTCCTTTAGCATAGCCCGGAGCGAAGCGTTGTCTTCAGTGGTTTTGGATCCTTTCCCTGAGAAGCAAAACTCTTGTACAAGGTCGTGGAGTGGTCACTTAACGGAACAGACTTTTTCAGCTGGAAAGTAGTTTGAGTACAGTGTGCACTGCAAGAGAATAAATGCAAAAGGATCTCTCACCAGCTTTTGTATTTTTTTTAGCGATTTACAGAGAAGTAACTTCGCATTTATTGCGAATGGGAAGAGGTTTTGCTTTCCCATGAAAATATGCCAGAGGGAGTATTTCCTACCAGTGTTTTTAACCAACATGCAATTAAATTTGTCAAGCATTGGACGTGAACTACACACGCTTGAAAACCTTGATGTTAGGGCAGTCTCGGTGTTTTGGTGTTGGGGTTTTTTTCGTTTGTTTTTTCCTTATTCCAGAGTCAATACCCTCTGGAGTGAATCTGTGCAAAGGAAGTACGCAGGCTGTTTGTTGCTGTTTCTCTTACCCGGTCATAGAATCATAGGAAATGCTGAGTTGGAAGAGACTTATCAGGATCATTGAGTCCAAGTGCTGGCCCTGCACAGGACACCCACTCTAATAATCACTCTATGTGCCTGAGAGCGTTGTCCAAATGCCTCTTAACTCAGACAGGCTTGGTGCTGTGACCACTTCCCAGGGGAACCTCTTTCTGGTATCCAGTCTAAACCTCCCCTGACTCAGCTTCAGGCCATTTCCTCAGGTCCTGTCTCTGGTCACCAGAGATCAGTGGCTGCGCCTCCTCTTCTCCTCACGAGGAAGTTGCAGACTGCAAGGGGGTCTCCCCTCAGCCTCCTCCTGGCTGAACAGACCAAGTGACCTCAGACGCTCCTCATACAGCTTCCTCTTCAGCCCTTTCACCATCCTCGTGGTCCTCCTTTGGATACTCTCTATCAGCTTAATGTCTTTTTTATTTTGTGGTGCCCAAAACTGCACACAGTATTCAAGGTAAGGCCACTCCAATGCAAAGAAGAGCAGGACAGTGATGACAGGAACATTGCTAGGCTGAGCAAACAACTGCAGCAATGTAAACTTCTCCCTCTTGGGTTGAGTTAGTTCTTGTATGGCTGAGCTAGACTAGGGATTTCAAGATTGTTGTTGTTTCAGAGAGAAACAGAAAGGTTAATTTTTCCCACTGTTGTGAGGTTTTTGGTGGTTTTTGTGTTGACACAGTAATGACACTGTGCAAACAGAATATTCAACATACTTTTGCATAATTCTTTTGTATATAAAATGGGAAATGCAAGTCTGTTCTTAATTTACTGTAAATTATAGATATTTGTATGTATAAACAAATGTGTTTCTTGAAAAAGCAACTCCAGACATGGCTCAACCTTATGTTTTCTTAGGTATAACTTGTTATTGGCAGGTTACAAAGCAGGAAGAATCATTTGAAGCTGAAGGCAAAGAAGCCTGTTTTGTTTTCCTTAACAAAACAGGATGTGCTGGGGAGCAAGGCCAGACCTGTTGCTGCTGCAAGCTGTGAAGCAGTCTTCAAGGAAGGCTCGTCACATGTGCTTGGCCTGTGTTCGGCTTGCAAGGAAGGAGGAAGGATATTCTGAGGTGTCATCTGGTTTTGGCTGGCATAGGGTTAATTTTCTTCCTAATAGCTGGTACGGTGCTGTGCTCTGGATTTAGGATGAGAATAATGTTGATAAAACACTAATGTTTTTGTTGTTGCTAAGCAGTGCTTATCCTAAGTCAAGCATTTTTCAGCTTGTCCCACCAGTGGGGAGGCTGGGTGAGGGCACAGGAAGCTGGCAGGGGACACAGCTGGGACAGCTAACCCAAACTGTCCAAAGGGATGGATATTCCTTACCATAGGATGTCATGCCAGTCTGTCATAAGTTGCCTTGGGTCTAAAGTAGGTACAGAGCTGGTGTTCTGGGGTGTGTGCACCCATCTCTTTTTGTGAAAAGTGTTGTCTTGTTCCTGGTGAAGTGCTTCTGATGTCCATTTCCTTGCTATGTCACTTCCTTGCCTAGTACCTTTCCTGTGTGCAAGTGAACCACAAATCCCTGCTCTAAAGATTAGTAACATTTCAGTGTCCACATCTTGAGGTTTTGCATGGTTTTCTGCTCGTCAGCAGGGGTGGCCCAACTTCTGGCTGGGTTTGGGTCCTGTTTCTGTAGTCCTGTTTGGTGGTCAGGCATCTGAAGGAGAACTGAGCTGCCAGGCTCTGTCAGCTGTGAGTTTGGTATGTGGCTAGCTGGAGACATCAGGTAGCTGGGCTTTGTTATTAATAACAATTGCTTTCTGACAGTTTGCACAAACAGAAAGCAACATACAGTGGTAATCTGAAAAAGGAGGATCTTGGGAGGTCATTCAGGCCAGATCTGCCCAGAACAGGGCCCTGGCCCAGAGTCTTATTGTGTGTGTATTCCACTTATAGCCCTTGTTTCATTCAGGCCTTGCACACATCTTCCCTATCTAGTTTGTATGTGGTGTTTGAGGTGTTAACAGGCCTTTGAGACATCTGTGCTAATCGCGTCCTTGGCTGCATTTGCCAAATGTTGATAAGGATGTTTGTCTTGATTCTGGCAATGTCTGTCCCCTACAATCATCAGGTTACTACAGACCACATTTCCAGGGAAAAGCTTGGTATAAAAGGAAGAGCAGCCTGGGTTGTTCTGTTCACTCTCTGCTGTCTCACTCCAGCCATTTAACGTCTTTTGAAAGCACAGCCAGAACTTAGAAGTCTCACAGCTGACTTCCAAAATATGGAAATAGTCCTTGCACGCTAGACCCAGTTCAGGTGAGAATCCCTTCTCAATAGTGAGAGGTCACTTGTGCTGTTAAGGTGTGCTGATTCACTGTGGTGCTGCGCTGGTGGAGCTACAGAACTGTAGCTTGAACTCCCCTAGTACTGCTTCTGCCTGAACATGTAGGAAGGAAGGGTATCTGGAGGAGCAAAACTCTGTAAGTGGTGTTGAGGGTTGCTTGTGTCCAGTGATGGAGGTTGTGTACAGGTCTCCAGTTCAGACTGAAACAACACAATAAAGTTTTCTCTGTTCTCTTACCTGGGAAATGGTTTGCTTTGTCTTTTTCAAGGCAAACAGCCCCAGAGATGCATGCTGTCTTTATCTTTGGAGTAATATGATGTATAGCACACGGACTGGCCATAGGGCCCAGAAGCAGTAAAGAAACTTCATTTAGTCCTATTAGTGCTGAGTTCAGGACAACACGATAACTGATAAGAAGCTATCACTATTCTGCTCTGTTTGCCCTAATCTAATCCAAATCTGCTCTAGAATCTCATTCATCATTTTCTAAGTGGTGCTGGCTTTTACTGGGAGCAAAGGGTCTTTGGCACTTCCAAGGTCTGGGACAAATCTGGCAATGTGCCAGAATTTTTTTTTTGTTTGTTTTGTAGGACTGAGTGAGAATCTATCTATAGATAGGCTATTGCTATCTATCTATCTGAATATATCCCTAATGATAGGGATGTTTAATGAGAAGCTGTCTAAATTATAGGCTCTTCATTTGAGTTGACCCGTTTCTCCAACATGAGCTGACATTTTACAAGGGCTGAACATGAGATCTTCATGTTCATCTTCATTTTCTTCAGTATCTCTCTTCATGAGATGCTGGCTGAACATTCAATTAAAATGTTATTCCGATAGTTGCAAATACCACTATGACCTTTTTCAGACTAAACAGATCCATGAGGATGTCCATGTCTAAATCTCAGCTTCTTTCCTCTCTTCTGCATGAGATTTTCCAATGTGTCTGCTTGTAGTCTGGTCAGTTATAAGCTGTTCATTTTTCTCTCTGCTGTTTCTTCGGGGCCTCCTTTGAAAGTACAGGTGATTTCCAGATTTTTCAGTTGACTTTTCAGCATTCATTGTGTAGGAGTCGGTCCAAAGACCCTTCATCTGTCTCACGATCATCTACGAGGACTGAGACTAAACCCTGCCCCCCTCAAAAGTGGGGAAAGAGCTTTGCAAGTCTGGGCCTGGCCGAGGTGGGACCTCTGCCAGGGGTTTGCAGGTGTGTTCGCTGAACAGCTTGCTCTGGTGCTGTTCCTGCTGTCAGAGCGAGGAAGGACTGGAGTGTGAAGGAACGTCCCGTACACCTGTGCCTGCACCAGTCTCCACAAGACAATGGGCCTTACTCTCCCACCCCTTGGCTATCTGCCCTTTGCTTTTAAAAAGACTATAAAGAGACTCTCGGAGAAGACCCCCTTTGAGATCTCCCCACGGAAGGAGACGGATCTATTGGCTGATGACCACGAGGATTCCGCCTTGCCGTTGGTAGCTATATACCCCCTTCTCTCTTTTTCTCTCTATCCTTTGTTTCTTACATCTCTCCCTCTCTATTGCAATAACCGTGTGTTGGCACGCAATAAAGTGCATTGTTTTGATTGAAACTAAAAATTTCCCCGTTTGTGTTTCTTTTACACTCTGAGATTCTAGTTAACGAACCATCACGACCCCCACTTTATGTTAGCGGATCATGACACATTGGAAAACTGAGAGTACATTTTCCCTGCTTTTCACTGTCAAGGTTAGGCTTATACACATTCCAAGGAGCCTGTGTTCTGTAAATATGTCTTTAGTAGCCGTTGTTGTCAAGAAAACAGGTAAAACTGGCTAGCAGGCAGAGCAGTGCCATAGTTAGGGCCTCTTACAGCCTTCTCAGCCTGTATTTTTCCTTCTTTTACTGAGTCTGCCCTGACGTTCACATATGCCTATATCAGGTCACAAGGAAGATGTCATTTGCAAGACCTGAATGCAGTGTCCTTTTGCTGGGTGACTGCAGGGCTGCTCGCACAGATCAGGTGGGCACGTGGCTGCAGGGTAGCAAAAGGGGTGACATGACAGTTCTTTCTTGGTGGCGTCATGCTCTTGGAGCCAGCATGCTTTTGTTGAACGAGAGCTAATAGAGCCCTGAGGTTTCCTGTTGAGAAAACTTGAATTATTTGAATGCTGGTGAAATGTATTTAGTTGTAACTCAGCCACAGTGTAGATGCGTTGTTGGGCTTTTTCTCTCACTACCTATTGCCAGTTTGCAATGTCTGCTTTTTGGGTTAATGAGGAAGAAGGAATGATTCTTCTGCTTAATAGGGCTAAGGAAAGCACAGTCTTTAGAAGTCAGATTTCCTGAAAGTAGGAGGATTCTTATTTGCCACCATTATTTTAATTCAGATGCAGAGCTCCCAAGATTGCTGTACTTCATTTGTTGCTTGCATAATGGAAATACACTGTGCCCGGAGAATAAAAACATTATTCTACCACTGAATAATGCCATAGGGACGGATTCTTAAAGCTTAACTTTCAACAATAATTAAAAGCATGACTGTGTAGACCTTCTACTTTTTTCTGTGAATTAAACAGTGTCGTGCAGTTTCTCTTTTTAAAATGTGTAAAGCAGATGCAGGCAGAAAAACCAATGGCTTGGGTTCACTCTCAGATTTCTAAAGTTTTTAGCATTGCCAGCTTCAGATGTTCAGAAAGCACAAGCTGGCCTCTTGAGACCATTAGCTGGCGTACAGAACACAACATTTTTCAATAGTGACAAGTGGCTTTTCTGGGCAGCCTCCATTTGTGTTTTCAAAATTATCTTCTGAAGCGAGAGGAATCAAAACTTAGCATTGGAACCACTCTAAAGCTGCCCTACTTCTGACAGCAGTGACTGAAGCAGTTCAGTGGGACACTGACCAGCAGAGTAATACAAGAGTTGACAACACATAAAGTAAATGGTAATTCTGACCACTGGCAGCAGTACAGTTTGGAGCAGATTGTTTCTGATTTAACTGTATAATCCTTTGTTTTAATTCTGTGAATAATAATTAATGTGCTTCGTTCTGCTGTTACGGTCATGCTGGTGGTCTCAGGAGTCATAAAAAAAGTAAACAGAGTAGACCATGTTGTCTGTTTGATTTTTTTGTTTGTTTTGTTTCTGTTTTATTTCTGTGAATGATAAGGTCTCAACAATGCACTGGGAAGGGTCTCCCAGACCTCAGGGTGTCCCCACACATTTATGTGTTTCATAGACTCCACCTCTTAGGAGAAATCCCCACTTCATGAGAGGAACCTGTGTGTGGCTGGGATGGAGTTAATTTTCTTCATAGTAGCATAATAGTCTTTAAATTTGTGAGCAAAACAGTGCTGATAACACAGTAATGTTTAGCTGTTGCTGAGCAGTGTTTGCACAGTGTTGGGGCCTTCTCTGTTCCTCACTCTGCCTCCCAGTGAATAGATTTGGGGGGTGCACAGGAGGTTGGGAGGGGACACAACTGGGCAGATGACCCAAACTAACTGAAGGGAGAGTCAATGCCATCTAGCATCATGCTCAGCAATGATAAAGGAGGGGAGGGGTCTTGGGGGAATTAGCCTTCCCTGTCTTGGGAACTGGATGGGCATTATTCTGTGTCGGGGAGGTGGTTAATGATTGCCTTTGCATCATCACTTGTTATCTTTCTCTCTTCTTCCAGTTGGTTACTGAACAATTTTTATCTTGACCTACACATTTATTTCTTTACTTCTTTACTTTGCTTTACTTCTTGCCCATCCCACTGGGAGTGGGGGGATGCAACCACTTAGCTTCCCACCAGGGTTAACCCACAGCACTTACTCTCCAAAAAAATCTTTCTGTAGTTGCATCCAGAGGCAGCTGTGGCTTTTACCTGTGCCAGTTAAGGCAGAGTAATAGACAACAGTTTTGTTTAATGCTCCTCACGCTCAATAGACTTTACATAATAGGCCCTCAGTTAGTCCATTGGTTTTGAGTTATTGTTTATGCTGCAGGAAGATGTTGGGCAATAGCAAGACGTGCTGTGCTAGTCTGCATGGCGATTCTTTTGGATCATTAACTCAGATGTCAGATTTGCATGCCCAGTGTGTCTCTTGGGTCTGCAAACTTGGGTGTAGTTGCTAAAGCCCGCAGCAGACGTCCCAGTTATTTAAATGATCTACAGTTTGAAGTTTTGGCTGGGAAACTCCACTTCTGGAAAAGGTTGAGAATTTGTGTTCTGGTGAAAATTCCTGCTGCCTGGAAAGGGGAGGGCATGCTGCCTTCTGATCTGAAACAGGGAGTTCAGTTCCAAAATTTTTCAGCACAGGACATGTTTGAAAGTCCTTTTAAAATGCTTGTTGCTGCTTCTGCTGTACTGTGGAAAAAACAATCTTTTCAATGTCTTGTAAATACCTTTTATTTGTACTTGTACTTTTAGTATTTTCCAAAGAAAAGTAAGAAAAAAATATAATTCTGGGGAAAAAAATCACACTGAGTAGCAGCATAGCTTTCCTAAAAAAGAAGAAAAACCTTGGAATTCAGCTATAATTTAGAAAACCGCTGGTTCACATGTATTCTTTCTTGAAGAAACTTCTGTGTAGCTGAACTATTTTGGTATTATTCTTGAGACAGTAATTTCTCAAACTTTCTGATGATAAAGAATTGAAGTCTGAAAGAATTACACAAAAGATGAGGTAGAACCATCTTTTAGCACTTGTTTTTTTCCTTCGTTCAGTTGCTCTATTTTTTTCCTTTTTTTTCACCTTAATAATGCTCATACCATGCAGTGTAAAAGAAGTCCTGAATGTGTTATGAGTACACTTGATTGGCTGTCTGGAGAAGTAGTATTTTTGAAGTGTATACTGTGTGTACATTGCTCACTAGAGTGATGATTTAATTTGACTGGGATAAATGTAAAAATTACTCTTTTAACATGACTGGTTGTTGTATCTCCCCCATGTAGATGGGATCTCTTTTTCTTCAATTTAATTTTTAGCCGGGATTTCATCTGTTCTTGGTGCTTCCCTGGAATTAGCAAGGTGATGATTTGATTACAGACATTATCACGGACTGTTTATTTGTTTAATTAAGACATAACGTTTGACAGGTCATTTCCCAGTCAGTCTGAAGAAGTTTGGATCTGAGCTTTATGGTTACACCTAGTTCTTCTGCTGTTGCCTCCACAGAGTTGTGGGCTGCTGCTCTCCTGTCTGCTTAGTGCACTTGTGAGCCTGGCAAGTGCTTTTTGTGCTTGGATAAATGTGAAGGCACAGTACCATCCACAGTGTGCCTCACCACACCTCTGCTCACGAGACAGCACTGGTTCTCAGTGTTTCAGGCTCATTATGAGGAGTACTACAGAGAAAATACGTCAGTAACGTTTCTTGCTTTGTCTGTAAATTCATATACTTAAAAATATCTAGTTTGCTCTGTTGTCAAGAGATCTTGCAGATATTTTAGTCCTGCTTTCAGCTAGGGTAATTTTCTACTCAGTAGCTGGTACAGTTCTGTGTGTTGGATTTAGTATGAGGATTATGTTGATGACACACTGATGTTTTAGTGGTTGCTGAGCCGTGTTTGCCCTAAGTCAAGGACTTTTCAGCTTCTGATGCTGCTCTTTCAGCTGCAGGGGGACTCAGGAAACTAGGAGGGGACATAGCCAGGACAGCTGACCTGAGCTGGCCAAATGGATATTCTGTACCATAGAATGTCAGGTATATAAATTAGGAGGGAAAGCTGGCCAGGAGCTGCTCCTCAGGAACTGGCTGGACATTGGTCAGGGGGTAGCGAACAATTGCACTGTGCATCAACTGCTTTGTATATTCTAAATTTATTAGTAGTAGTATTTATTAGTATTTTCCCTTCCTTTTCTGTCCTGTTCAACTCTCTTTATGTCAACACACAAATTTTACTTTTTTTCCCTGATTCTCTCCCTGATCCCACTCGGCGAGTGAGGGGGTAAGCTAAGGTCTGTGTGGTGTTTAGCTGCCTGCCAGACTAAACCTTGACATTATGTTAGCAAGTCGCAAAGGTTACAGATTTTATGGATTTTGTTTCAAGCCTGTTAATACCTGGATAATAAGTAAATCTGTGCATTCCTGTTTGGTGAATTAATCTTACTTAATTGCACTGAGATTTGTGAGATTCATACAGGTTTTTACAGGTAGTAGAAACAGCTTTTAATCATAAAATCACTTTGTGAAGAATGATTCTACACAACTGTCCTGGGGTGACGTTATGAATATGTGTAAATGTGTATCCCCTCTCGTCTGCTCTAGAAATCAATTCTGGTGCCTTTCTGTGCTTTTAAACTGAGCTTGAGAGGGGGAAGGAAAAAAACGGAGCGAACTTTTCAAAACAATTGCTCAAGGACACACACAGATCTCTCTGGGCTCTCGGTGGCAGGGAGTGGGGAGGAAGCAACCTTGCTTTCCAGCCAGCTTTCAGCTCTTTTCTCCGGGGACAGTTTTCCTGGGATTTTTTGGGGTTTTTTTTCTCCCTTTCTCCTTCTCCTCGGGACTGTTCTACAAGATCAGAGCACACCGGGGGAGAATTTTCTTCCGAAGCCCCAGAGCGGGCCCACTGACCCAGCTCTGAGGAGGAGGAGGGTACATCACAGTCTATGGAAGGACTCTGGAATCTTTCCAGGTTTCTCTCCACAGCAAGAGATTTTATAATTTAGCTTTTTTATCGTTTTCTGTGTGTTTGTTAAATAAATAGTTTTTATCCCTTTCACTTTCCTCCGAGGAAAATTTTTCTTTCCCCCAAACCTGGTGGGGGAGGGACGGTGGTAACCTGCCTTCCCTCAGAGGGTATGCTCCTCCAAATTTGGCCAAACCGGCACAAACCCACTTTAGCATTGGATATTTCTCTTTTCTGTTTCTAATGTGCTTTTTCTCAACATACATGTAGATGGTTTTCCTCTTGTGTTTGTTTTTTTCATCTAGCTGCCTGATCATGTGATTAATTTTGTTTAATGACCCTGATTTTACAATTTTAATGATGAAATAGTTTTTCAGTAAGTTGCACTTGATGCTGGTTTCAACCTTTGTTTTCTTTGGCCACTTTCTATTTTCATTTTAATAACTGTTCTAAGTGTGATTCAAGGGCCTCACGCACTATTACTATACTATGTTATAATATTTTCTTACATTTAATTAAGTTTCTGAGCAGTCTTGTATACATTGGATTGTTGAGTGTCTATATGGAGGGCCTGGACAAAAAAGTCATAAATAAAAAGCAAGTAAATGAATTTTGTGTTTAATTAATAGAAATGTATAACGTCATGTATTTCTTAAGTATATAAACGCTGTTTGTTTTCTCAGATATTTCTTCCTGCATTGAGTTTGTATGTACTGATATCTATGTAACCTAAAATCAATATAACCTAAATCATGACTTTTTATCAATATAACCTGAAGCATATCAATATAACCTGAAGCATAACTTTCTATACTTACATAGCCTGAATCATAGCTTTTACTTATGTAGCCTGAATCATAA
>VZRO01006721.1:71784-137549 GCA_013397915.1 Daphoenositta chrysoptera
TTGAAAAGTTCAAGTGCGAAGAAGACTTTAGAAGCCTTCATCAAAGACCCCCGAAGACCCCCGAATTAGGGGAGCGCAGGCGCAGTGAGAAGAAATTTTCTAATAACCATGAGATCATACTATGTAAATTAGTTCCAGCGCGTATGTGATGATGTTGTAATGACATAGCAATAATAAGAAATTTACTGTATAAATATATCACAACACATGACAAAGGCGGGTGACTAGGAGGAAATATCCCCCTCACCACCAGCGCTGCAATAAACAAATACCTGCTCTATAGACATCGGTCTATGGGGATTTATTTCCAGCCTATCTTTTGGGCATCAGCACACATTGAAATAACTTGGAATCTTAATTTAAAAGATACAGTTTAAGACCTGAGGAGAAAACCTTAAAAAAATGCATACGAGTGGTAGATCTGGTTAGCTGAAGTTTATTAAAAAGTAGATGGGAAGTTGAGGAAGCATCAACAGCAAAGATGAGGCTGTCACCTGAGCTCTATTATACTATTCCAACTGCAGCAACCAAAGATATGGTCTTTTGTCCTCCTTTTCAAATATGCAAAAACTAAGATGAAAATTTAAGTCAGTTTTAGAGAAAGAAGTGTCTCATAAGTCAGTGATTCTGTTTTATTGATTTTTTTTTTGGTTCTCCTTAGCATGGATCCCATGACATATGCACAGTTGAAGAGGCAAGCTGGGAACCAGGATTTTAAAAATGGAAATTACTCTTTGGCCATCAAAAACTATGATGAAGCTCTACAAACACTTGGTTATTTAATGCAATGGGTCCCGTAAGTATTCTTGAATTATGAGATGTAAACCATAAGACAAGCTGAAAATATGTTAATATGTACAGTTGTACAGTTAATTCAAAACTCTATTTTTTGGCCTAACACTTGACTTTCTTGTATCTTTTTATAGTTACCCTGTTCGTTACATATATGTGGGAGATTAATTAGTGACTTAAATCTGAGTATTTTTACATAAATTTCAATTATAAATTGGTGCAATTAAAGCTCAACTTGATTTTCCATAAACTGCACTGGTTTCTCTTAAGTTACTTCTGTTTATTAGCTGACATGTTCTGGATTAATCCTGCTGTGATTTTGCCATTTCCTGGCCTGTTGTTACATGAATCATTTGATTATCTGTAAAATGATTCATGCAGGTTACTTTGTTCTTGTTATTTGGTCTCTCTTAGTATTCTGAGGCTTGTTGAAAATAATTTTTTAGCAGAGGATTCCTTTGGGTATTTCTTTCCAGATGTTAAGTGGTTTTCATCAGTTAACATCAGCTGCTAATGTTATTAATGATTAAATAGTTGAGTATTATGTTGACTATTAAATATTCATTACTACTGTATATTATCACTGCTGTTAACTTAACACCAGCCACTCATTTATTTTAAATGTGGATTTTTCTGTTGACTTCACCAAGTGATGATAAACTAAAATGCATTGAGGTTGTTTTTTGGTGAGTTTAGTACTCTTTCCATCCCACAGCTTCCATTCATGTGTCTGTTTTCCCCCATTCCTGGCTGCTGGCTTTCACTGAGCCATATGTAGGTGTATTGAGGTGGTCTGAACTCTTTCTAAATCCTCATACTTCATTATTCCAGTGGGTTGGCTTTCTGCTTCGGAAGAGACCAGGTTATCACTATGGGCATCACTAAGGTATCATTAGGATGTCTCTAAGACATTTTATAGGCGATATTCAAATGATCTTTGTTATCTACAATTACATTTTTTACCTCTAGTTTTGTTAGGTGGGTGATATGTGTAGTTTTTTTCATTTTTTCATATCTCTAACTATAAAGTATGATCCTTTTTCAAGTGAATAAACAGTAATGCTAAAACTCTATCTGTAGGTGTTCCCGAGACATAGCTGTGTTGTTGTGCAACAAATCAACTGCCTTGTACTACCTGGGCAAATGGAAGGATTCAATGGTTTTAGCCCGCCAAAGCTTGCAGTGGGATCCAGAGTATGTTAAGGTATTCTGATGCTTAAGCTGACAGTTTTTGCATGCCTTCCATGCTATTTTTTTTTTTTTTTTAGTAGAAGTGTAATTATCTTCTTTTTATTGTGTTTTGGCTTTGGGACATGGTGAATAAATACAGCATAAAATTCCAGAATTGGTGTTGATTCTATACATGAGCATCAGATTTACAGCTGTAATAGTACCTTTAATAAAATTACTCAGCTCTCTTTTTCACCAGGAGATGCTGGTTCTCTCTGGGTCCCAGTGAGAGAGATGCCAATGCTTTCAAGAAATGTAACTATTAATATCCCAAACAAGGGTTACATGTTAATAAGTCTCCAGTTCCTGGGAGCGGTACTTGGTGATCAGGGTCATATTGTATTTCCAGTGAACAGAACAATACACTACACTTAGCTTGTGATTAAGTACACATTGATTAAGTACATTTTGACTCAAATAGCCATCTGTTAGGAATAAGTAGGAGTTGTACAGTATTTATGATATGGAGGCATACTCTTGGATTAGCTTTTATGTGCAATAAACAGTCTTCTGGTCTAACCACTAGAGACTCCCAGAGTCTTTAGTAGAACGTTTTTGATTTAGATATGGTAAAATTGCATCCAAAGACCCATTTAACTTGTGCTGTGTTGCAGCATGCCAGTTATCTGATTTGAACAAATTACCTCCACTGTGACTGAGCTGGTACAACCTAGTTCAGGGGTGAATATAAACACATTCAGGTGCCATTGGCTGAAGAATATATACATTGTGGGAAATACTGCAAAATGCAGGGACGTGGAAACATAAATATCTCTTCTGGACCTTGTGACACAAAAAACCCCAATCTTGTCCAGAGTTAACATACAGCTGCTGAAAGTATGTCTTTCATCCTGTAGTTATTTTCCAAGCTTTGTATTTCAGGATTCATCACTTCTAGTATCTGTGATAATATCAGTAACATATTGTGAATTTTAAGAGATTAGAATAGAATAGTTTATTGCACTTTTTTCTTGGATCTGTGTATAAGAAGCTGTAGAAATAGTACTACATGTCATTTTTATAACATAATGTAAGCATTAACAAAAAAATACATAATTTTGTTTTGTAGTAAATATCTCTGAATATTTTCCCAATATCTTTTCATTCTCCTTTTTTTTTTCAGGCTTATTATAGAGCTGGCTACTCATTAATCATGTTATCAAAGTCTTATGAGGCAGTTTCTATGTTCCACAGAGGTTTGGTTCTCCTGAATTCTACAGATCGAACTCAAATTGCTGAGTTTATAGCAGGAATCTTCATAAGTGTCAATGGTAAACTCAAATTAAGAGCTTAATATTTCTAAGAGCCTTTCAATAGTGATTAGGACACTTAGTAGCACGTCCTCTATGAGATCATTCCCTTGATCCTTTAGTGCCTCAGGTCTGTTTGAGGATTATGAATATATTGAGGATGTGGTGAACTTGGTCCGGTTTGTATACAGCAGATGCCAACAATCTCAAAACACTGAAGGAGAGTGAGTTGTCTCACAGGAACGTGTCAGTGTCAGATCTTGGAGGCTTTAACCATGTTTTGTCCAGACCACTCTGCTTTTCTTTTAGCTAGGTAGATTTGAAAATAGTTGGAAGAGAGGCAGTTTAAACTTTTTTACAGCGCAGTGTATTTCAGTGTGGAGGACTTTCCCTCGTCTAGTAATGGACAGCAATGAAAAGAGGAAATGTGGCCTTCCTGTGGCACTATGTGGGTTTTTTTCAGCAATGTGCACCCTATGTCTCCCTGCCCTCTCCTCAGTCTCTCCTCCTCTACTCCTCTATTAATCAGTGCTAAAATTATCACTGCGCAATGAATTTAGTTGGGGACTCCAACATTTGAAGTGCTATGTATACCAAATAGTTTTTTTCTCTCTTGCTTATTCTTGCAGATGAACGAATCTTGCCGCCAACTTTCCACCCTGCATATGATTACATTTTCAGTGCAAGTTTCGATGCACTGATTTGGCAAGCAGTGATAGAGAGGCTGGCCCAGAAAGGGAAGTGGCGGGTAAGTGTGTCACTGTGTCACCGTGTCACCTCCCACTGCATGTTGGGCACTCAGGTCTTACCTCTTCAGCATAAGCTCGTGTTACCTTTAAAAGCCAAAACTGTGAATGTATATTGCTGCCTGGTTCAAATGTCTTGATTTTTAAGACTTTGAAAAATGCTTTTAGTGATAAATAATTTCTGAAATTCATTTCTGAAAGGGATACCATGGACTTGAAATCCTGCTTGTCTCTTGCTGCTGTCTGTTGTCTCTCTTACAGTTATAGTGCCACCTAGAGTCATTATTCAATTCAATAATATTCAAATGGAAGAAACAGCCCTGCAAGCCCCAGGGGTGGAGAAGGAGGAGGTACTCCAGGCCCAGAGCAAGGGGCTCCCTTGCAGCCTGTCACAACCAAAGTGGAAGCTTCATTTGAGATTTATCAGGGAAACCCTCCTGTTGAGTCATAAGGTTCAGAAAGGACCCACTTGCTTTCCAAACTCCTCAGATAGGTGCCTAGGTGTGGCTGGATCCAGTCCTGCTCCTGGACTTGGTGAATGGTTTATGTTTAAAGGATTATATGTGTGTTATCCAGCCTTTATACAACTTTGTCCCACAGGATTAAGGATAGCAAACCAAATATATCTATATGAATAAAATAAATAACTTATTTAAATTGACAGTGTTAATGATCGGACTAAAATACTTTAATCAGAATTATTTACCTCGTGGTATAGATAGTTATAACAGTAAGTAAAATGTATTATTTATTGAAGGAATATTGAAGCATTGGTATTAAAGATGGCAAAATAGTATTTAAGTAGAGATTGATGTTACTCACCCATGCCAGTGGCCATGGGCAGAAGTCTTTTACTGAGCCTCCAGGAGTAACCTTGAGGGGAATCTCCACTCGAGGAATTTCCACACACATTTCAGGATGGGGTGTGTTAGAAGACTGCCTGACTGTGCTTTTATAGTATAAAGTGACTGTCGGTCATATGTTTCTAGGCTGGCTGTGTCATCTTAGCAGCTTTAGATAAGTTATCAGTAGTATCACCTGTTGGTTGCTTTATCAGGAACTTTGCTGCATGATCACTGGTACCAGTTTCTGTCAGGAAACATTGTTTTTCACATCCTCAGAACGTGTAACTTCGGGATTGATGAGTCAGGCTGGTCTCAGCATTCTTCAACACCATAAGCAATGTGACCCTCCCTTCTCTATCCATCACTGATAACTTTTACAAATAAGGTAAAGTTCAGGCTGTTTTACCACACTTAGGGCAGAGTATCCTGCTACGCAGCCTGTGGAGACACCATGAAGGAACAGGCTTCTGACAGTATCCACAGCCTATGGAGGACCCACTCTACAGCTGTGGACTCACTGCAGCCCCACATCCCCCATCCAAACCCCCTTCTGTGGGCAGGGCATCTTTCACTAGATCAGGTTGTTAAAGGTCTGTCCAACCTGACCATCAACCCTGTTAAGGATGGGGCATTCAGAGCTTCTCTGGGCAGCCTGTCCCAGTGCCTCACCACCTGTATCATAAAACATTTTTTCCTTATGTCTGATGGAAACATACTGTCTTTCAGGTTAAAACTGTTGCCTTTGGTCCTGTCACAAAGGCCTTGTTAAAAAGTCTTTATTTCTAAACACCCTTTTTATATTGATTTTATTACAATAAGGTTTACCTGAAACCTTCTCCAGGCTGAATAACCCCAGCTTCCTCAGCCTTTCATCACAGGAGAGTAGCTCCATCCCACTAATGATTTCTGTGGCCCTCCTCTGGACTCATTCCAACAGATCCATGGTTTTTCTGTGCTGGGGACCCCAGAGCTGGATATAACATTCCAGGTTGGTTTCAGCAGAACAGAGAGGTAGAGTCACCTCCCTTGACCTGCTGACCATGCTACTTTTCATGCAGCTCAGGATACTGTTTGTTTTCTGGGCTGCAAGCCACATTGCTGGCTTTTATCGTATTTTTCATCCACCATTATCCCCCAGGTCCTTCTTTCCTGGTCTGTATTGATACTGGGAATTGCCCTGACCCAAGTGAAGGACCTTGCACTTGGCCTTGTTGAACTTCCTGGGGTTCCCATGGGCCTGCTCCTCAAGCCTGTCAGAGTCCCTCTGGATGGCATCCCTTTCCCTTGATTGAGCGTTACCAACTGCATCACTCAGTGTGGTGCCATCTGCAAACTTCTGAGTGATTCAGGGCACCCCATGCTCCCACTGGCGATGTCATTGATGAAGATAATGAATGTACTGGTCCCAGTACAGGCACCTGAGGGACACCACTCACTACTGGTTTCCGCTTGGACAGGAAGCCATTGACTACAGCCCTACAGCCATTCTGCCAGTTCCTTATCCATCCGACAGTCCATTTATAAACCCAGATCTCTCCAATTCAGAGCTAAGACTTGTGGGGAACTGTATCAAAGGCCTTACAGAAGTCCAGGTAGATGGCATCCATAGACCTTCCCTTGTCCTCTCGTGAAGCTTGGTGGGTTTTCAAGAGGCAAGGCAAAGTCTTTTAGAGAAACTGAGAAAAAGGAAGAAAGTGGAAGAAGATAAAATATTCATTTCTTGCTCTCTGCTTGGGATGTTGGTGTTAGCTTGGGAGTCTTGTACCCAATGTAAAGGTCCATTCCTAAAGCAAAGGGTTACTTCCAAGTACTGGAAGTATTCCAAGTATTGGAGAATCTTTTGGGGACTAACCTTTTTACATGGTTTTTATTTCTGAGGAAACTTCCATCACTTGTAGCTTCCTACACTCCACTGTATATTATGTGAATTCAGTTGAAAATTATAAAGGGAGATTCAGTTGCGATCATATGAAAAGATCTGAAATATTGTTAGCCTCTGTTGGCTTTCCTACAAGATCTGACGAGGCAGTGAAAAACAAAGTTTTAAGTGTGCTTATAAGAGCATTAATGTTTGGTTTTTTTTTTCCAAGTCTTGTCTGTTGTTGTTGTCTGAGAAGCAAGGATTGCCCCGTGATCTCAGAGTTAATCAGGTATCTCTGAAGAATCTCTTTGAGGTAAAGTAGTGTTTTTTATTTTTTCCTTGTATCTATTTCTTTTCTTCCTGATCACTTTAGTGAGAGATATTGCATCTTGAAACAAGAAAAATAAAATGAAAAATCATATATAGATGTTTTATGATTATGCTTTATCATCTGTTTGAAAATTTAACTTCATGTAATGTAATATTCCTGAATTATATTTGCTATTTCCAAGGTGTATTGGTATTACAAAGGTGTAGTTGGAGGTTTTCTGTGAGCCAGGAGCTGCTGGGAGTTCGCCAGCTCTGGAATTCAGGAGCAGCCAGTTTCCCTAGCAGTGACATATCAGCTTTCTAAAGGCATCTCACAATGTTTGTGAGAAATTGAGAAATTCCATTGGGCTTTACCATAGAGTTCTAGAATGATTCATCTAGAATGATGGAAAGGATGTTAAAGTTCCACCCCCATGTCGTGGGCAGGGACACCTTCCACTAGACCAGGTTGCTCAGAGCCACATCCTACTTTGAACACTGCCAGGGATGGGGCATCCACAGCTTCTCTGGGCAACCTGTTCCAGTGCCTTACCACCCTCACAGTAAAGAATTTTTATATTTCTTAAAGTTTCTTCCCTGACAGGAACTTTGGAAGATAGTGGCTGTAGGCTACACAGGACCTTTGCTTGGTGTTTACTGGCTGGCAAGTTAAGGTTTAAGGCATATTGGTGGAATATGCTAGAATTTGCCATTTGGCTGTTACAGTGCTTGTGGTACTTTTGTCATAATGATTTCAAATTGGTGCTTTTTCCATAATTGTATTTCAGTTAGGTGCCTGACAGAGTGAGCAGGAGTAATTCTGAGGGTAATGCAAAGGAAATAAAGTCACATCTCTTCACAGGCTTGTTTTTACAGATAGCAGAAGAATTAGTGAGTGGATATATGCAAGCATGTCTTGGTTGGGTGTCATTAGGTGGGTGTGCTGTGCCAATGCTAGCCGAGTAACTCCACACTGGAAATGAAGCATGGCAACACAGCAGAAGACCCATGCAGAGTGTCTTAGCAAACTAGCTTCCTGTGCAAGGAAAGCAAAATGCCTCTTTGAGACTGGAAGAGAAAAGTGGGCAGCCTTTCAAAATAGTACGTCCTTTTTTTGTTGAATTGGCCCAACCAATCTTGCCTGTTCTAGTGGGTCTGTTGTACACATGGCAGGCTGAAAGAATCAAGATGAAAAATCCCTAAGTACTGATTCTTTTTTGTAAAAATTAGAAAATGTGGCTTTCTGACAACTCGAACTTCCCCTGCTGCTGCTCCGTTCTCCCTGTAATCCGTTGTATTTTGATTTGATAACTGTGCTCAAAGAGTAATTCTTGCCAGTCAAAATTTGGCATGAGGTATTAGAAGGAAAGATTTATTTGTAAATGTTGGAAGCATGTGTGAAGACTGCTATTTAAAAAGATGACTGGCACAAGTGGAGAAGTTTTGTCTGAACACTCTTTCCGACCACCTCCTCATGTCCTGATCCTTCTGGCATATTGTCTCAATTTCCATCTGAGCTTCCGCTGCACACCTCCAGAGTACCCTGTATTGCTGTACCCCTTGTAGACTGTGCTTCATGTTCATTAAGTTCTTGCTAGAACATACTTTTTAAGTTCAGCTGGCTTCTGCTCAGCCTGTGTGCTTTCTCAGAATCCCAGAATCATCAAGGTTGGAAGAGACCTTCAAGATCAACCCAGCACCACTATAATCTTCCCTAATCCCCAAGTGCCACATGCAGATGCCTGTTGAGCACTTCCAGAGACGGTGACTCTGCCACCTCCGTGGACAACTTATTCCAATGCCTAACCACTCTTCCAGTTAAATTTTTTTCCTAATATCTGATCTGAACTTCTGCTGGCACAACTTAAAGCCATTTCCTCTCCTTCTTTCACCAGGGACATGGTGAAAGAGACCGACCCTCAGCTGGCTACAGCCTCCTTTCAGGTAGTTGTAGAGAGCAGTGAGGTCTCTCCTGAGCATCCATTTCTCCAGGCTAAACACCCCCAGCTTCCACTGCCTCTCCTCATCAGACCTGTGCTCCAGACCCTTCCCCTGCTCCATTGTCCTTCTCTGGACACGCTCCAGCACCTCGATGTCTTTCTAGCAGTGAGGGGCCCAGAACACAACACAGGATTGGAGGTGTGGCCTCACCAGTGCCAAGTACAGAGGGACCATTGCTGCCCTGGTCCTGCTGGCCACACTATTCCTGACATCAGTTAGTTGGAGTTAGTCTGGAAGAGGCCACCAAGATGATTAGAGGAATGGAGCACATTTCCTGTGAGGAAAGGCTGAGAGAATTGCAATTGTTCAGGCTGGAAAAGAGAAGGCTTTGTGGTGACCTAGTTGCGGCCTTCCAGTACCCGAAGGGAGCCTACAAGAAAGATGGTGAGAGACTTTTTACAAGAGCATGTGGTGACAGGACAAGGGGGAATTGATTCAGACTGAAAGACAGTAGGTTTATATTAGATATTAGGAAGAAATTTTTTACTCAGAGAGTGGCGAAGCACTGGAACGGGCTGCCCAGAGAAGTTGTGGATGCCCCATCCCTGGAAGTGTTTGAAGCCAGGTTGAATGGAGTTCTGCGCAGCCTGGTGTATTGAAAGGTGTCCCTGCCTGCAGCAGGGATGTTGAAATGAGATGATCTTTCAGGTCCCTTCCGACCCAAGCCATTCTATTAATGTCTATGAAATAAATAGCTTCATTTTACAGTGAATACGGCTTGGTTGTTGTTCCACTGATTCTTGTCATGAAAATATGGAAAATATTAAAAAAGAAATGCTTTTTATGTATATAAAAATAATGTGTTGTAATTGATCTCTTTGCTACCAGACTTCTGAGTTGTATGGTCACGGTGAGAAGCTGCAGGAGGTGGCGGAGTTAGTCAAGTGGCTGATTTCCATTGGGGCGAAGGCTGAGTCCATCGGAGTGTATCCGCTGCATGCTGTTATCAGACTTTGTATCAAAGCAAGTGAGTGACATCTGCACCTGAAATAAAACAGTGCCTGCTTTTATCAGAGAACTGACAGCTAGACCTTTTTTAAATTTAAAAAAAAGTCCCAACAACTCGGGTCAGATCATCTAGGTATAACTTTGCACATGCCAATAAAGTACTCGTTTAGAAATGTTATAAACACTCTCTTTGATCCCCCATGCCTGATAGTGGTAGAAACCTAATACAATTGTTCTTTTCTGTGGTTTGAAGCAAAAGTGTGATTGATATGGGTCTTTTGTACCTGAATATATCAGCTTTAAAAAAGGTACAGTGTTTCTTCCTGCCATCTCAGTGTGGAGCAACAGTTTGTGTGTAATAGTCATCAGTCAACCTTAGATTTGCATCTTGCCACTCCATCGGGGGAAAAACCCCAGGATCTGTTTCTTTAAGGGTGGTTTTTTATCATTTCAGCAAAGAACCATCTCTTCAGATGGTTACTGACTTGGAGGCCAGAGCTGAAGGATAGGATCAACCAGAAAGACAGAGATGGACACACCCTGCTGCATATTGTGGCCTCTTCCAGTGAATATTCACAGAAACGCAGTAAATACAATATTTTTTTTGGTTTTGTGTGTGTGTGTGTGTGTATTGTTTTGTTTTCATATGGAAAAATCTATAATGGAAGAAAGTTTCAGACCTTGGTGTTTACTGTTTCATGCTAAGGAAGAAAATGGGAAAGTATCTGAATGTTGACCTGTAGTGGCAACTGATATTTAAACATTTCAAGAATTCCTTTTTAAATTTGTATGCCTGGTTTATGTAAATTTGTATTACATTATGTATTACATTATGTATTACATTATGTATTAAATTTTAATTTTTAAGATTTGTATGCCTGAGGTGTATGCCTCATTTCCTTTGCTCTTTGGTTTGCCTGGTTAGGATTTTCTCACGAGTATGCTGCAGTTTTTAGAACCACAGAAGTTACCTTTTAAATTTTGATATGCCCTTAAAATCACATTATACCACCTGGAGGCCTGAAACAAAGAGTTTTAAATCTAACAGCAAAAAGCTGTGAGATGAACATTCCTAATAACAATGTTGTGTCAAAATTGGGAACATATTGGGAATTTGCCATTGGGAAATTGCCATAGACATGTTCAAAGAAACAAGAATTTTCAGTCGTTTATATACACAATAACATCCAACATTTTTTTAATAGACACTCCCAAAAGCCCATCCAATTTATTGCATCATGGTATAGGTGCTTTGTTCCTCTTAATTACCACCAGAACATCTCATCTATCTTTGTTTAATGGGTAACCCAAATTTTTTCCAACTAAACAGTGCTTTATTAAATGAGCTGTCCTGGTTAGACAATTACTATTGATTACGTTTTCTGGGATGTACAAGCCTATGAAGTGGCTCCCTTACTGCACCTGCAACGTATTAAACACGTTTTCTGGGGTGTATAGGCCTTTGAGTCCTTAACTCTCTCAAGATACCTTTCTTGTTCTATGGCATCTAATTCATCTGCAGTTATATGACACCATTAAACGATCCTTTATTGAATTTTGTTCTTCAACTATTGATTAAGTTTTCCAAGGGATATGGGTCCATGAAGTTCCTCTCTGCAGGTCAGTGAGGTAATTTCTCAGGGTTTTCTACTGACGCTCAGCCAACACAGATCTAAATTAAAACCAGCTAAAATAACACGTAAGTCAAACATTCTTTAACTAATTAAACATAGTTCATTACAAAATTTTTAAAGGATCACGAAATTCCTGGCTAACTGAGATATAACTCGCTGTCAGGCCTCTCCTGTTCTTTTAAATAGGGGAAAATTTAAGACCTAGATAGCAGTGTGCCTTGTCAGAGGAGGAAAACGAAATGCTTTCCTTCACAGTTTCTGTGGGATTTCTTTTTTATGTTACCCTGGCTTTTTTCCTTGTATTTCTTACTCTGCCCACGAGGTGGCAACAGGAAGCAAATAGCAATGCCAAGGTAACACCAGACTTTCAGGTCAATGCTTAAAGTTTATTTGGTAATATTCATATGGTATTTATTACATAGAGAGCATATATTTTTAATGTATTTATTTATTAAATTTTATATCTTTATATATTATATATATTCTTAGAAAACGTGTATCTGTATATGTATCTGCTAAAGTTTATTTCTTTATAGCTATATAAGTATTATAAATCATAAAATCACAGAAGTTTGTTAAGTTTGGAAAAGGCCTCCAAGATCTTCAAGTCCTACTTTGACTGATTTCCACCATGTCAACTCGTGACACTGGAAAAATTTAGATTTTTTAAAGTTAAATTTATGCTAGAAATTGTGCCAGGTAATTACAAATTTAAAAGGAAAACAGAGCAAAACTCCTGAACAATGTGAATTATTTTTCCTCAAATTTTTATTCATGTATTGCTTTAGGACAAACAGAAGATGTGATCATGCTCCTGAATTTTGGGGTTGATCCCACTGTTCCAGATGCAAAGTCAAGATATGTCATAGATATCTTGAAAAAGAACAAAAACTTTGATGCTGTAAAAGAAGTCAGCAAGCACATTGAGAAACGCACTTCCTCTGGGAAGCAGACAGGTACTACATGCAGTGTGTGCTTTTCCCATTTTAAAATTATAACCTTTAGGTACAAAATTGCTTTATTTCAAATGAGTAGCAGTGGGTGTGTTTTATGTAATATTTCCAGTGAGTTGTCGCTGTGATCTCCTACCAGTCAATAGTGAACATTTTGTCTTTGCCTGAAGGCAACTGCTGTCCAAGTGATGTTCAGATCAAGCTTGGCATAAAGCAAAGATTTTAGGCTACCTCTCAGTTTTCATGTGTGTATTGCATATAAGTTTATTGGAAAAAAACTGGGTTTCATTGTGCTTGCATCTCACAGCTCCTGGCAAAGAAATTCCCCCAGGTTTTTCTTTACTGTGGAGATCTCTGCTCTGGAGAAGGTTTTAGCACAGTGGTTTTCTGTTAGGAGGTTAACACCAATACCTCCGTGGTAATAATCTCTCTGGCATTTTAGGTTGCACTGCCTGTCTTCTGTGGCCACGGTTTTTTTTTTTTTTTTTTTTTGGTTTTGGGTTTTCTTGGTGATGCACAGCCTGCAAGAGTTTTCTAAGCTTAGTGCAAATGAGAGGCTGGAGAATAAGCCCCAGCTTTACAGGTAACAATCTGATGTTAGTCCTTCTTTCTAAAAAGATGACCAACGTTGTCTCTCTCTTTGTCCTAAGAGGTAAAACTACTGGTTTTTTTGGTCTTTCATGTATCTGAAATTTTTCAAGCATTTAGGAAATTCAAGCCAAGTTTTTTTGTTTTTATTTAAGTGCATTTATTGGGACATTGTTTAAAATCTGCAATTTCCCATTATATAAATATCTCTTAAACTTGTAGATAACATTTTGGTGTCGTGTATATTTTTGGCTTTGTTTTTTAATTTTAAGAGGACAAATTCTTTTATGGCTGTATTTTTTAAATGCCACTGAGGAATCAGACAAGCCCATTAAAAGTGTATGCTGCAAACATTACCGGGCTTAGTCATCGACTCTAAAAATTCTGAACAATGATATAATTGCGAGGCAGCATTTTCCTGCCTGCATACAGAAGCTATTACAATTTTCAGCCTAGTGAATTATGGTAAATAGAGTCATGGTTTGACCTCAGCTGGCTACTAAGTACCAAGCAGCTGCTCACTCACTTCTCCCTCCCTCCTATGGTGGGTTGAGATAAGAACAGTTTAAAAATGGAAATAAAGTAAATTACTACCACTCCTATTATAATTAAAGTTATGAAACGCAGAAAGAGAGAGGAATAAAACCCAAGAAACACAAGTGATGCACAGTACAATTGCTCACATCCCACTAGCCGATGGCCAACCCATCCCCAAGCAGCAATGGTCCCCTCATGGCCAATTCCCCATGGCTTATATACTAAACATGACATTCTGTGGCATGGAATATCCCTTTGGCCACTTGGGATCAGCTGTCCTGACGGTGCTCCCTCCCAGCCTCTTGTGCACCTGCTCTCTGGCAGAGCGTGGGACACGGAGAAGTGCTTGTCTCAGGGTAAGCCCTGCTCAGCAACAACCAGAACATCGCTGTGCTATCAGCAGTATCCTCATCCTACATCCAAAGCATGGCACTGTACCATCTCCTAAGAAGAAAAATAACTCTATCTCAGGCAAAACCAGGACAAGAGTGTATTTGATGAAAGTATCAAATTTCCTTTGGGGTCAGAGATCCATCATAGGACTGGCATTGGCAGTAAAAGTTTCAGCCATCTGTTTTTAATCTGCCACTACACATTTCTTAGAGCCCTGGGGTGTAATGCATTACTGTCTTGCCCTGAAAACATGCTGGCAAAGAAGTGGATTTTCAATTTCTGTAATGTTTTGCAGGAGAGAATGAAAGTGCCACAGCTGATACAGATTCTCTGCAGGATGTTCTGGAACAGTTTGTCCAGTTCTACAGGTGTGAAAATGGAGCACATAATAAAAATGTATTGAAGGAAGATGCAGTTAAGCGATTTCTGAAATGGCTGTCTTCTGTGAAAGGTGCAGTGAGTTCCCATTTCTCCCTTTCACAAAACTTAATTGCTGTGAAAAATGTGTTTGATGCTAACATACACTTATTGCCCTTTTACCCTTCCTTCTCTTATCTGTTTCTGTAACTTTTATGACTGGAATAATGTGCTTTTAATTCTATTTAATGGTGTGTTTTGCACTTAGAACCAATGGAATATGCACAGAAATTCATGATGCATCAAAATCTTCAAACTTACTTGGCTGACAGCATAAGGATGGAAAGATACATTTTGCCGTTCCTAACTTTCAATTTAATGAGTTAATTATTCTGAAATTAGTTTACAGTGAGGTGAATTTCATTATATGGCTTTGAGTGAGTTACGTCGTCTTGACTGTCTTGCAGAAATCCCAGAAGAAATCTCGTGCAACATCTCCAATGCCTGTGCTAACAGCTTCATAAAACAGTTGCTGGGAAAACAAATGTGGCCTAAAGTTTTGCTGCTGCTAACAGGAAAAGCCAGTGGGGAAAATCCATCAGGTGGAGGACTCTTCAAAACCTGCAGTCTTTCAGATGTTGACATTGGCAACATTATCCCACAGTGTGAAAGATCGGATACGCAAGTGCACCTCATAAGATGCTTGCTTGAACGAGGAGGTGAAAACCAGCAATATTAATGTGCTATAAGAGATCTAGTATGTTATTTGACATGTTGGGAGCAAGATGGTCTCAGAAATACCAACACATGGGGTTTTTTGTGGCTCTGTAGTGCAGCAGCTTGTTGGAGTGCAGTGCATTGGCTGCATCTGCTGTGTGGGACATGGGGAAGCTAGTAAGGCTACATGGGTGGAAGAGGTTTATCAAATGAAATGTGTCTGTTAAGGTGAGTAAAAGGCCAAGGACTATTGTTCCTCCTGCACCTGTAGTTTGTTTTGGACCTTAATTTCTCTATCTTCAGCCACAAAATTGTCCTGACAGAAAGTGTAAGCCACAGTCTTTGAGTTTAGTCTGCTGTTACGCTGCAAGGAACTGACTACTTCATTGATTTTAAAGGCATGACCAGATGTCTTTCTTTTTTTAACTAGTGTAGACATCATCGTACTTCTTGTTTTGCATGAGCTTATTCCTAGGATCACTCTGGCATATTTCATTTAATCTTTTAGCTTGACGTTAGCTGTAAGTTATGGACACATGGTCCTGTTGAAGCCTTGTGAATGACAGAGGTGCAAGGAGGCTTCTTGTTTCAGTCAGTGACTTGGAGAAGATATGTTCTAGCCTTTATGTCTTCCTATCATAACAGAAGGACTGGTTGCTCAGCTTATTGGGAGAGAAGGGGAAATGATGAAGATCTTCTTAGTCAAAAAGTGTTTTAACAGATGCATGTAAAAAGCTGGAAAAAAAAATATCTTGCTGTCACCTGCCAGGCAATCAGGTGCAATCAGGTGCCAGATAATCTGACTGCATCTGTTCAGAACTTTCTGTAGCTGGCAGATTGGTGTATCAGTTTTAAACTCTGGTATTTTCCTGTCCTTCACACCAGCTCTGCCTGATGGGATTGGAACCAGTTCTGAAATACCACTAAAAATATGCCTCAGAAAGAATTACTTTGAACTGGTATATTTGCTGCTGACCAAAGGTGCAGACCCTCGAAACCTCTCCGTTACACAGGGAGATACTCCTTTGCATGCTGCAGTTTCCATCTGTTTAAATAATAAAGGTAAGGCTTTTGCTGGTGAAAACATCCCCATTCCTTACCTGTCCCTCCTGCTGCTGCAG
The DNA here is from genome assembly GCA_013397915.1 of Daphoenositta chrysoptera. Taxonomy (NCBI): domain Eukaryota; kingdom Metazoa; phylum Chordata; class Aves; order Passeriformes; genus Daphoenositta; species Daphoenositta chrysoptera. The sequence goes on from VZRO01006721.1 coordinate 88,067, forward strand.
GGACAGTGGATCAGGATGTGTGACTGTGTCTCACTCAGGGCCCAAAGTCTGCAGGCCAGAGGGATACACCCAGTCTTTGTTAAGCTGATGTGTTCTGCTTTGTGGCTGTGCTGGCTGGGACTGTGAGGAGAGGTAATGGCAGCTCAGGTGATGTGGGGGAATCAAGGAAGGCTCCTCTCTGAAACCCTGTAAAATGAGTGCTAGGTGGGAATGAAGTAAACCCGAAGTATGTTGGAAGAAACAAAGGTAAAGTTAGAGGAAGGCAGGAGACTTTGAAGGAAATCCTTCAGTGACATCTGAAATCTGTTTATCAGTTTTTGTTCAGTTGCAAATCAAGCAAAATATTTTTCACAGTGAGTGAAAGAACTGTAGGGCTTATGTAAAAATATAAAAAATTAGGATAAACTGTAAGCCCCCAAATCAGGTTTTATTTTAAGTTAAGAAAAAAATGCATTTTTGAGTTGAAGAATTAAAATAATTTAAAATACTGAATTTATTAATTTTTAAAGCACAAACATTTCATTGAATGGCTTTAGAGAGATTAAAAGCATAGGTAATGGCAGTTGTCATTTTTAAATCAAAAGATTAAAAAGTCCCATGACAATATGTTCTCTTAAGTATTTTTCACTGTGTGAAGTTTCTGATGTGCAATTTCTTTACAATGATTTTGGCATGTCACTATTTTACAGCTAGAAAAGAAATGTTTCACATATATTGTCTAATTCAAATCACATATATTATCTGGATGAAATCCAGAAAGCTTTAGAATATATATGTATTTTTTCCCCCTTTAGGGAGGTAGCTAATCTTATTTTGTCAGAAGTTGCTCCAGGGACCTCAAATATCAGGAAATAATTGGGATTTCCTGCAGGTTAGTTAGGTAAGGCAAAGTTATCTGCAGCAGATTACTTCTGGGTGCCACATCAAAGTGAACCAAATAACCCCAGGGCACTACCTTGAGCTGCTGCGTGTCTGGATGACAGGTCACCAGTGTCCCTTGGGTAGCAGTCAGGGCTGATGTTGGAAAATGAACAATTCTGTCTGCACCCTGCAGTTAAAAAATGAATGAAATTGACTGATGCCATGGGAATAGTTACAGCACTAGGGATTTCTAAAGCTTTGCTGCCTTTGTATTGTTTTCCCTGAATCTTGGGAAAGCTCAGTTTTGAGCTGTTACACATAAGCATGTTTTGTAAACATGAAATGTAGATTTTGTTTTTCTTTTTAAAACAATTTGATTTTAATTTAGTAGCAGCAGAAAAAAAAGTATTGCAAGTTGTTGGCATACAATGCAGCCTTGTAAAGGAAGTTAGTTTATTTTCTGTTTTTTCTCCTGCTTTCAGATGGCACTGGTTTAAACATCCTGAACTATCTACTTGACCTCTTTGCTTCAAGACCATCTGACTTTCCATATCTTAATCCAAACATACAAGATGAGAATGGAAATACAGTGATGCATATTGTTTTCCAGAGAGGATTTTCAAAGCAGACTAAGAGAATAACGGAATTATTGGCAAAATTTGACATTAACTTTAACATAAAAAACAAATCAGGAAAAGATGTGATGCATAGAATTAAAAAAAAAGATCCACTGCTAGTTGCATGGAATAATGCTGCACAGGAGAAGAGGAGGCACCGCCAAGATAGAGCAGGGCAGTTGGGTAAAACATCTAAGCCCGTTCCAGCCTCTGAGATTTCACAGCCAAAGAGCATGGAGCATTCTTCTTCTGGGTTCTCATTAAAGGCACCATCTGGCAACGCGCTGCATAATGATTTAAAAACCCCATGTTCCGTAAAAACAAAAAAAGGTCAGTTGGCAAAGCAGGAAACAGAAGGAATAAACAGCCCCTTAACACTGCAGGAAAGTCTTGTGCAGGCCATCACAGCTTTAATTCAGCAATTGAAAGTGAGCGACTCCCTGAAAAAGGATCGTCCTCTGGTGCAAAACCCATCTTCAGCCCAGACTAATTCAGAAGAGGGAAGGAGTTCCTTGCAACCTTGTGGCAGCATACCTCATCCTGAAAGAAAAGGGGATGATTGGGAGAAAAAGAAGGGAGCAGGGGAATTTAGTATGGCCCTGCCTAATGGAGAGAAGGAAGAACCTGAGGAGGAAAAAGGGAAGAGTCTGGATATTGAGGCATATGTGCAGGAGTTTGATAACATGACTTGGGAAATAGAGTGCACTCCTGAAATGCTAAAGACTTTGAGCAGCAAAGCTGTGCCTCATTATATGAAAGCTAAAACTATAATGACAATTAAGCGGCTTGGCAATGGGGAATGGTCTAGGGGCCTCCAGAAGCCACTGAAACACTTGAAAGCTGATATCCAGCTGTATGAAGCCAAACTGGGCAAAGGTGCAAGAATGCTATGGGAACTTGCGATCGACTTTTCTCCTCGTTGCAGCGAGAGTCCAGAAAAGATCATGGAGACAGAACAGACAAAAAGTCATCTAGAAAAATCAGGTAGAGTTTACACAGAAATAATTAGAATTTGGGCCATTGTTCTTGACCACTGCAAGCTGAACCATGCCTTAGAAAATATATGTATTTCCTACAACCGTGGCTTATCCTGCATATTGAGGAAAAAGCTCAAGGGTATAAACGAAGGACATCAGAACTACAGTGTGACAACACAGAGGCGTGTTCCACGTTGTTATGTTGAAGACATGGAGGCAGAAAAATCAAAAGAACTTACCATGCCTGAGTATTTCCCTCCAGCTAGTGCAGCAGAACTGGAGTACAATATAATGAAATTTCACAGCTTCAGTACTAACATGGCACTTAACATTATAAATGATGTGCAGTCTTCTGTTGATTACCCTTTCCGAGTTGGGGAGTTGGAGTATGCAGTAATTGATCTCAATCCAAAGCCTATGGAACCAATCATTTTAATTGGACGAAGTGGGACAGGGAAGACGACTTGCTGTTTGTATAGGCTTTGGAAGAAATTCTATTCATACTGGGAAAAATCCATCTTGGCAGAGGGACCTTTGCTGGAGAGGCAGACATGGCAGCAGAGACAATGCAGTGAGGTTGAAAAAGCTAGTTCAGGGAAGGAAGAGAGTGAACTAAAACATGAGAGTGATGATTCGAGTGAGGAGCTGGTGAGTGATGAACAAGACCAGGACAGTGAGGATGAAAAAGGTGCTGTGGGCACAGCTGGTGCAGAAATGAATTTGTGTGGTGACCATGAAGAAGACCAAATGGGTAGTGCAGAAGTATCAAACGGGCTGGAGCACCTGCACCAGATCTTCATAACAAAAAATCCTGTATTGTGCCGAGAAGTTCAGAAGAATTTCATTGAACTTAGCAAGTCTTCCAAGGTGACCAGTCACTACAAGCCTCTGGACCCAAATATTCACAGGCTACAAGACATTAAAGATGAACATTTTCCACTGTTTGTCACCTCCAAGCAGTTGTTGCTGTTACTAGATGCATCCATGCCTGACCCATTTTTTCCAAGAAATGAAGATGGAAGTCTTAAAAGAGTCGTTGTTGGTTGGAGTCCTCAGGAAGACTTGGTTGTACCAAACTGGCAGGATGAGGATGAAGAAGGTAATCTTGAAGCAGAACATGGTGATGATGGAGGAGCTGCAGATGCGTGCTCTAGGGAAAGTGATCCTTGCACTTTTGTGACTTACAGTGTATTTGCAAATGAAATTTGGCCAAAAATGATAAAAGGTAAAAGCTTGTATAATCCAGCACTGGTTTGGAAAGAAATAAAATCATTTCTGAAAGGCTCTTTTGAGGCACTGAGTTGCTTTGGCGGCAAGCTTACTGAGGAGCAGTACAAAAAGCTAGGCCGAAAGAGATCACCAAACTTCACGGAAGACAGGAGTGAGATCTATCACCTCTTCTGCCTTTATCAGCAGATACGATCACAGAGAGGTTACTTTGATGAAGAAGATTTGCTGTATAATTTATCTCAAAGACTTTCAAAGCTCAGGGAGCTGCCGTGGTCCATCCATGAGTTTTATGGCGATGAGATACAGGATTTCACGCAAGCTGAGCTAGCCCTGTTAATGAAATGCATCAATGACCCTAATGCCATGTTTCTAACTGGTGACACTGCCCAGAGCATAATGAAAGGAGTTGCTTTTCGTTTTAGTGACCTGAGGTCGCTCTTTCATTACGCAAGCAAGAGCTCTGTGAACAAGAAGCAGCGTGTTAGGAAACCGAAAAGGATATATCAGTTGTACCAGAACTACAGGTCCCATTCAGGTAAAGTCCCAAATTTATTTATGATCTGAGCCTGTTCTCTTCAGATGTCACTAATGATTGAAGTTTTCTACTGGCCAATTCAAAGCCAGTCTCTATGTGGCCTGTTTTTCAAAATGATCGGATGGACAGCTTTTTCTGATACGTCAATTCTGTTTTTTGACTTCTCAACTGGAAAACCAAAAATGAATGTTTTTGAAATTGTCATTTTTTGAACTGCCATGCTTACTGCATGTTTTGGCTGTGCTTGAGGGAAAATTTGACAAATGATCATACCCATTTCTCTTGTCTTATCCCCAAAGCACTAGACTTTGCAGCACTGGTGTCCTGCTGCTTCTTTTCTTACTTGTTTCTCATTTGTGACCTTTATTTTGTGAGAATGCTGCCAAGCCAATGTAGCATGTTTTCTGATCTTTAGAGGCCCAAGAATGACATGCACTCAAATTGGCTGAAACATAAATTGAAGCTTACAGCTTCAGTCTTCCCTGACTAGTGTTTCTGTTGTTATATTTCTTGATTCCAAATTTCTAACAAAATCTTCTAAAAGTGTGTTTGCAAGGACTTCAGGCTGAAGTTTAAAACCTTTATTCTACTTTTTGCAGGCATTCTCCATTTAGCATCTGGAGTGGTGGATTTGCTCCAGCATTATTTTCCAGAATCTTTTGATCGCCTTCCTCAGGACCGTGGTCTCTTTGACGGGCCGAAACCTACAGTCTTGGAGTCCTGCAGTGTTAGTGACCTAGCAATTCTGCTGAGGGGCAACAAAAGGAAAACACAACCCATAGAATTTGGAGCACATCAGGTTTGCTTTTCTTGGGCCTTTTGCAGATTCTGCCAGTTCTGTTGCTAAATAATAATTTTTTATGAACTGCCCACAACTTTCTTTTTTAAGCCCTTGTCTCACTGATAAATTAGGCTTTTCAAACTTAAAAACCTTTATTGGTTTGGTTTCTGTTTCTTTTTAATACGTCTGGTTCTTTCTGTTCTTTTTTTGGCCTGAGGTATTGTCTGACCTGTTCCTTTCTAACTCCAAATTTTCTTACACCAGATCTAAAACTGTCTGCACATACCACGCATTTGTCAGTCTTCTAGTGGCAGCTTTGTGACCTTTTTTGTGGAGTGTGCTGAAATGTCTCTGTGAAATGTTGTCTGGTTTTGAGAAAGCTCTTGTATTATAATGTTTGTCTTTCTCTGGGCAACTGTTTTTTTTTCCTTATTTTTGGTTCCTAATATGGTTTTTTTAAATGTATTTTATGGCAGGTGGTATTAGTGGCAAATGAAACTGCAAAGGAGAAGATACCCGAGGAACTTAGTTTGGCTCTTGTTCTGACAATTTATGAAGCAAAGGGCTTGGAATTTGACGATGTACTCCTTTATAACTTTTTCACAGATTCAGAGGTATTTAATTCTTTTCCATTTTCTGCATGTTTTCTAAAGTTGATCTTACTTGTGGTCTAATTGGTGTTGCAGCTGGGAAAGGATTCCTGCTTTTCTCTGAAGATGAGTGGTTTCATCACATCAGAAAACAGGGGTCGTGGGTTTATAAATTGAGAATGTGTTTCCTTAAGTGCTGCATTTTCCTTCAGGTTTACTGTTACAGTTCAAGGGAGAGCCTTGGGGTACACACAGCATTGCACACACACACACACACTTTTGCTTTGCCTCCAGCCAGGCAAGTATTCCTTACTGAACAGGCCTGCAGACACTCCATGTACCCATGACTGAGGTGCTCTGCAGTTAAACATTCAGTGGGAACAACCCTGTTGCAGATGTCCTCTGCCTCTACCCCTCAAAACAGTGTTTCTTGTGGTTTTCAGCAGATGAAAACTACAAGAGAACTGAGGGCAGCTTACTGGTGGCTCTTCACAGAGCTTAGCAAATGTTGTGTGGTGAGGGCAGAAGGAAGGAGCTTGAGGTAAATACTGACTCTCGTGGTAGATTTCTCAAAGTTGATTTGGTTCTGGTGATGCAAGTTGTAATCAGAAAAACAACAAGCCATTTATCAGAATTTAGCAGAATCAGTTTAGCCGAGTTGAGTTGTATAGAGCATTTTAGCTTAGACTAATGTATGTCAGGCCTGGAGAACTGTTTTCATACAATTCTTCCGTGTTCCTGTGACTCATGAGTAATTGAGTTGATTTGAGCAGCTAAACAAGCAGGCAAGAAAGCAGCTCACCCTGAGGTTTTCTAATTTAGAAAATCTGAATCTGGGAACTGTTGTAAACACAGCAGTGTGGTTGTGTGCACTTTGCGAAGTCTTGCGTTTTCTTTTTATTTGTCTTGAAAATGAGATTCAGGAAGAGTCTTATTTCAGGAAGCAGATGTGACTGAAAAATCTAGAGGGCAAAAAAGCTAAACCCCCAAAACACAACAAGCTCTCGTGCAAACGGATACCTTTAGCTGGTTGTCAAGTTACAGTCTATGACAGACTTAGGAATGTTTTCACTGTTGATTTTTTTAAATCTTGACTTAAAAATACCTTTTGCAGGAAAGATTTCCTGCTTTTATCCCCCATGGGAAGACAGTTAACTTGTTTTGTGTTGCTCAAAGCTGAGAAATATATAGATTGTAAAAATGTTGTTACAGCCTTACTATGAGTATTTTTTATTTTGTGCCACAAACTTGGCAGTATTTAATCACATTTCAATTAAATACCAAAAGGGAAAAATGATCATAACTTAGAATATAGTCACGATTTTAAGGTTATTAGTTTTGCAGGGGATCAGGAACCTGCAGAGTGGTGTGATCAGGAGCTGGCATTTCTACATGGCATGAGAGTGCACAGCACTGATCTGCTGCCACACTTGAATTATAGTTAAGGGTGTCTGTGCATATTTATAGACATCTTTCACATGTCTGTCTTGGAGTCCAATATCTTCTGACCACGCTTTTTTAGATTTTCCCCATGAGTGGGTTTTTTTGCTCACCTCTGAGTGTTCTTACAAGAGGAGGTGTTGGCAGGTGCCATTCCACCCCCTAGCTGAGACCAGCACTACCACACCAGTTACTGGTGTTCAACACAAAGCTTAATACATTCATCACATGAATGACCAGCCAGATCTTTTCTGGGAACCCTGAGGGTGAGAATATATGCCAGCATGGGATATGTGTGGGTCCAGCTCACAAAGCTTGTCAGTTTCGTAGAGTCAAGGAGGCTTAGTGGCTGCCCATCCTAACCTGCAGGCCAAGATCTCTCCAACATGTCTTAGATAGTAGATCTTAGTATGACAAATTGCAGCTTGTGAGTGTTACCCAACCACCATGTACCTTTCATGCCCCAGGCTGGCAGGGATTGCCTGGCCCAGCAATCAGCACACCCCTCCTCAGTGAATTTACCTTGTGGTACTGGGGTTTGTAGGAGAATCCTTATCCCTAGGACTAAAGCTTGAGCTTCCTCCATGGTGAAGGTAACTTGATTTCCTCCATAGATGGATCACTGTAAGGGTGTTTAGCTGAAAATATATAGTCCACCCAAGTAGGTTTTTATGTTTAGTGTCAAATTTTACTTATTTGATATATTGAGCAAAACATAAGATTTGGATCTAGAAGAGTGATACAGCAGTATCCTGAAATCCCAAGGCAAGCATACTATAACAATGACAATATACATTGGAATCACAATATAGATGTGATTCCCATTAGTGGTCCCTGTATATATATATGAATATATATATATATATGTATGTATGTATTTATGTATTCCCAGTAGCTTCTCCATCATGATGCTGGCCATCCCCAGTCCGTGAAAATTAATATGTAGCTTGTAGCCAGCTCAAGCCAGTTGCACTCTTAAAGGTTTGTTTTGTTTGTTCCTCAGTTTTTACACAGTCTGTTGGGCTGAGGAACATCTTTGCTTTTGCCTGAACAGCTCAGGAAGGTGTTACTCTGTTCTAGCTGTTTTAGGGAAAGTTTGTACCTGGCGGTATAAATACCTGGTACAGACAAGTATCTCAAGCAAAGGTTGTGTGGAGATGAAATTCAACTTTCTTGATGAAAATTACTGATCAGTGTTTACATTCTTCCCTCAGATAATTTTTCCCCCCAGTCTCCTCCTCTGAGCCTTCTTCCCTTGTAGGGGTGAAGAGGTCACGACATACAACCTTATCTTGTGCATATGAGGGCAGTAGTGGTTACTACATACAAGTAAACCTCACTCTCTTGACATTTCAGGCTAGCAAAGAATGGAAGATAATTTCTTCTTATAGTCCTCATCCGGATGTGCAAGTGGGAAGCAACTTGCTAATTGAAGTGCCATTAGAGGATGCCAGTAGCATGCAGGAAAGGACTCCATTTAATGTAGAAATGTACAAGGTGAGTTTTTCATAACATTGGGAATAGGAAGGACAAATTAAATTCTTAAAAGTAGGGAAATTTCTTAAATCCTTTCATCCTGTAGTTCCGTGTTTATCAAGGTTGCTTTCCTTAAAATAACTATCCTTTTGATAGTTGTTCACAATTGTATAATATCATATCATATCAATAAAATATAATATAATACTATACTGATTTTAAAAGAGAAGAGAGTATTTGCAAATGTAATTTGATTTGAGAACAAAACCTGTGTCATAGACTTCTGGGTATATTTACAGAACAACTGTGGTTAAAGCAAATAGCAAATGAGCTTGTCAGTATTTATTATTACTGTAGTCTGGTTTCTGATTGGTGTCATTACCTTGAAATTTAGGAAGTTCCTCAGAATATGGTGAGTCAGATATTTTCAGGATTGTATGGTAAATTAATAATTATATGTGCAAGTGAGGAAAAGGAACATAGCCTGGCATACCTGCACTTGATTTGTAGCAGTGGTTGCTTGTACCAGTGGCAGCTGGACAATGGCTTATGTAATTTAAATCCCATATTTAATATTTAGAATTGCTTACTTTAAAGCACTTTCTTACTTGTTATTCATTCTGTATAAATTCTCTGTTTTCTTGTAACTGCAAAGTGTATTTCTTTCTAACAATTTAGCTCATCTGGAATTTCATTTATTTAATTTAATTTTTTTGTTCTGCTTCAGATGCTGAATGGAGAGCTCAAGCAATTGTATACTGCAATTACAAGAGCCAGAGTCAATCTTTGGATCTTTGATGAAGACCCTGATAAACGGGCTCCAGCTTTTAAGTATTTCATCAAAAGAAATTTCGTTAAGGTTGTCAAAACAGATGATAAGAAAGGTAAAGTTGTCCTAAAACCTTCTTAAAAGACTATCAAACAGGACAGCCTACTCATGCTTTCTCGCTTGTAGGCTGTGTAATAAAGAAGGTTAAATTCCTTGGTTCTTCTAACAGTATGCATTGATAACTTCCCTTGCAAATTTCTACTTATTTCGGTGGGTCTTAATTCTTTTGTCTCTGAAGATCAGTTGTGTATGTTAAAGTATAACTTTATCGCTAATTCACTAGTTTAAGTTTTCTTGCTGTCACAGGAGAAGAGTCAGTGATCCCTCAGACAGATCTGATCTCGTAATTAGTTTATTGAGTTCTAATCAGTAAATTCAGATATATAAAATCATTAAATACAGATGGATTGGTGGTCAATACCCTGCTTATTACATAAACCTGCGCTATATCTATCTTAAATTTTACACGCATGCAAAAATGTCATTTACCAGCCCATTGATGTCTGGTGTCAGGTAAGGGATCTCTCAGCCTCCAGGGGTGACCTTGAGAGGTATTCCTACACAAAGGGAGACCAGCTCACTGCTCAACCAGTTACTGTGGAGAGAGCTAAATGGACCCTGATGGCTGCAGATATTTATAGCTTGAAGTGGTCAATTTGGAGTCAGATTTTCTGCTGTGTTAATGCAGTTTCAGCCACTTACCAGCCCAGTTGCCATCTCAACTCTGGGGTTTTTTGTGTTCTCATGGTAGCTTCACACAACAGTATTAACACACTTGACTCATACTTACTGTTACTGTTGTAAGCACAAATGATAGAGCTTGGAACATTGTGATATAATGCTTAGTTTTGGTACACGATAAATGGTTTCTATGGTTTATCCATTCTAACATAAAATGGTCGCCCCTGCCGTTGTAGACTTAGATGATAGCATGTTTGCTAAAACTTCAACTCCAGAAGAATGGATTGCACAGGGAGACTACTATGCCAAACACCAGTTCTGGGAGGTAAGAACATATGTTTATCTGAAATAACGATTCTTGCGTATTCTAAAACCTTTTTTTTTCTCTGTATGCATAAAATCATCTGTAAACCTTCAGTTGCTCTGTAGCAGTCTGTCTTAGTTTGTGGTTTGTAGCTGTGTGTCTACTTGTAAATGACTTACAAGAAGTGAGCAGGGAGAGCAAGCCTATTGTTTGTAATCTTAAATTCACTGCCCAGAAATTTGCAGTCCCATGAGGGAAAAACATTTTAATGCACACAAATGAAAGACAGTTGGAAGAACAATTATTAGCAACAATCAGAATTGACTGAAATGTGTGAATCTAAACCATGTTCTTGACAGTGTCATATATCTATAGGAAAATGAAAGCATTTTTTGGATGTGTATTAATTTGGGTAGTTAAATGATGGTTTAATTCCCTTTCTGTTTAAAGAACATGGAGATTTTACAGTCCTTGGTTTCCTAGCTTCCTAGTTAATACAGTCCAGATATGGGATGGCAGTTAATGAGATGGAAGCAAACTCAGCCAGGACAACAACTTCAATTAAATATTCTTCAGGGGGATAAGGGATATCTCTAAATCAAATACTCTTGTCCTTATGGGTGATTTAAACTCCCCAGACATCAACTGGGAAAATCATACAGTGGGCACAAAGAAGTCCAGGAAATTTCTGGAGCATGTTGAAGACAACTTCTGGGTGCAGGTACTAAGGGAGCTGACTAAGGAAAAGTGACCTCCTACGTTTGTTTTTTTGTGAAGAGAGAGGCACTTGTGAGTAAAGTGGTAACTTGTGTCTGTCTTGGTCACAGTGGCTACAAAGTAAATGAGTTTCAAATTGTTGTCTATAGAAGAAAAAGTCCTGCAAACCTTTGACCCTGGGTATGGGGAGAGCAGCCTTGGGCTGCGGAAGAAGCTACTTAGTAAGGTCCCCTGGGAATTCATGAATGCCAGGCACTTTTTAAGGGCCACCTCTGAAGAGTGCAGAAGCAGGAAATTCCAAAGTGTTGGAAGTCAAGCAAGTGGGGCAGAGTCTGGCTTGGCTGAACAGGAATCTTCTTTAACTTAAGGGAAAAGGGAAAGCGTGTGGACATTGGAAGCAAGGGGAGGCGGCACAGGAGGACAACAGAGATGCTGTTTGTCACTGTAGGGAGAAAATTTGTGTGGCCAAAGCTTAAGCAGAGTTCAAGCTATCCAGCACTGTGAAGGACAACAAAAAGGTCATTTTAAACCACATTGACAGCAATAGGAGGATTGGACATAATATTGGTCCATTACTTGATGAGGTCATTTACTTCACAAATAGGGACATAGTCAAAGCAGAGACATTTAATGCCTTCTTCACCTCTGTCTTTAACACTGATGGTATGCTGGAAGACTGTGACTTGGGGGATGATAAACTCCCAGCTGACTCTGCACTGGTTTGAGACTTGCTGGTGCAGCTGGATGCACATAAATCTGTTGGGCTTGATGGGATTCATTCCAGGTACTGAATGAGCTGGCCTATTTTATTGTGGGGCCCCTTTCCATTATTTTTCAAAGGTCTTGGGAGTCTGGAGAGGTCCCAGTCAACTGGAAGCTGGCAAATGTCCCAGTTTTCAAGAAGGGTAAGAAGGAAGACCCTGGTAATTACAAGCCTTTCAGTATCACTTGGGTGCCTGGTAAAATTATGGAGAAGGTTATTCTGGGAGTTACTGAAAATAACACTTGAGAGCCAATGCAGTCATTAGTCATAGGCAGCACGGGTTCACTATGGGAAAGTCCTATTTAAACCAACTTAATTTCCTTTTATGACAAGGTCACTCATCTAGTTGACCAAGAGAAACCAGTAGATGTGGTATACTTTGGTTTTAGCAAAATTTTTAATAGTTTCTCTCACAGTCTCTCTTCATTCTGGATGAAATATTCAGCGCACAGCTAGACAAGTCCATCATACCTTAGGTGAGAAACTGGTTGACAAGTCAGGCTCAAAGAGTTATAATAAATGGGGTTATCAAGCTGGTGGCCAGTCACTAGTTGGATTCCCCAGTGCTCAGTTTAAGGGCTAGTGCTCTTTAATGTTTTTATAAATGATTTGGACACAGGAATGGAGTGAACATTAAATATGTTTGCCAACGATACTAAATTAGGAAGACACTAAATTAGGAGGAGCTGTTGTTTCCCTCGAGGGTAGAGAGGCCCTGCAGAGAGACCTTGACAAACTGGTGGGCTATCACCAGTCATATGAATTTAACAAGGGAAGTGCTGTTTTCTGCGCCTAGGATGGAGTAATCCTGGTTATACATTCAAATTAGGGAATGAGAGGCTGGAGAGCAGCCCTATGAAAAGAGATCTGGGAGTTTGGGTTGATGGCAAGTTGAATATGAGCCAGTCAAAGGAGGTGATTGTCCTGCTCTGCTCTGTGCTGGTGCAGACTCACCCTGAGTACTTCGTGCAGTTTTGGGCGCCACAATATAAGAAGGGCATCAGACTACTAAAGTGTGTCCAGAGGAAGGTGACCAAGATGGTGAAAAGTCATAGAATCATACAATGGTTTGGTTTTGAAGAGACCTCAAGAATCATCTAGTTCCAACCCCACTGCCATTGCCATGGGCAGCTCTAGAGGACACTTCTTAAGAAGAGCTGCTGAAGTCACTTGGCTTGTTCAGCTTGGAGAAGAGGTGGGTGAGGGGTAACTTCATCACAGTCTACAACTTCCTCAAGGAGAGAGGCAGAGGAGGAGGTTCTGATCTCCTCTCTTTGGTGACCAGTGATAGGACATAATGAAGTGGAATGAAGTTGCATCAGACGAAGATCAGATTGCACATCGAAAAGGGCTCTTCACTGAGAAAGTGGTCTGCCACAGGCACCCCAGGAAAGTGGTCGTGGTATGTAGCCATGAGTTCAGAGTTCAAGAAGCATCTGGATGACACTCTTAGTCATGTGGGTTTGTTTTAGGTTGTCCGGCGGGGAGCAGTAAGTTGGCCTCTATGATCCTTATAAGTCCCTTTCAATTTGAGATGTTCTGTGATTCTGTGAAATAAAATTTTAGATACTATTTTGATCATGGCAGAGGGAAAGCTTCTGTATTTTGCTGGTAACAACATATGATTCTTTGAAGGGAAAACGGGTATTTATAATAAAGCAAAACCCCAAAATAATCAGCTGCCGCTATACAGACAGTCTTTATCTCCCCTTGAAAATAAAAGACAATTTCCTAAATGGACAGAAAAGAGTTTAGATAAAAACCCACTCAGCTAAAAAAACCTCATCTTGAAATCTGAAATGCATTAGCTATATTATCTGATAATCTGTTTTCTTTATAACCCTGATCCTTGCTAGTCAATGCTACCTTAAGAAGACATTATCTGGAGACTTTGGCAGTTCTAAGAGTGGCTTGCAATGTGCAATTTCCAAACAGAAGCAACACTAAATTAATGGATAGAATAAAGAAAAAGTCACGGTGTTGAAGAATAAGCAGGGTGATAATGAAGCAAACCTTTCCAGGAGCATGGTAACTCCTGATGTTTCTGTTTAGTTTTCACAGAAAGAGCCCAGTATGATAAAAGCATTGAGTAAATGTTCCTTGCTTTTCGATTTCACTTTGCACACGTTGGTTTTCCTCACTTTTATTAATATGTGGTAGGTGTCTGGTGACTTACCAGTTAATGGTTTAGGCTGTCATTCAAATTGCATATGGTATTTGTTCTGTCAGCTTACCAGGAATTCTGCTTTCACTACTTCCATGTACAATATTGTAATTAATATTCTAATTTTGCTAGTTGCATGTGAACTGACTTTAAAGCTTTTCTTTTTGTCCTAAAAATATACCACGTTTTACCTTTTCCTTTTCCAGGCACCCTGCCAGTCTTTCTGCTTTCCATTACAGTGACTGTAAAATTAAGTATTGCTTTTATGTGATAAACCATGGGCTGGATGCACATCTGTGAATGCTGTGTGTGATTTCACCCCAGGTGGCCGCCAAATGTTATCAAAAGGGAGGAGCAGCTGAGAAGTCCAAACTGGCCCTGACACACGACGCTGTTCTCAAAGTGCGTGCTAAGAAATGCAGCCCAAGGTAAGTGTCAGTGCAGCCCAGCGAGTGCCACTGTGGGGTGCCAGACCCCTCGGAGGTGCAGCGGGTGAGACTCACACCACAGCTGTGAGACCAGGCTGGAGATGTCAGAGAACAGTGCAGGAGGGGTGTCTATATGTGTGTGTGAGTTGCAAAAGAGATTTAAGAGATTGGAAGGTCTAGCACAATAGGATCCAGGGTACTGCTCCCTCTGGGGAGTAGTGGAAGAGCTATCCAAGTGAAATGTGGCCCTTGCAAGGGCTTGCTGGTTGTGTGAGAGTGTCATGAATGGATTTTGTGAATTTAGTTCAGCTCCTGTCTTTGCCAAGGCCTATGGCAGCAGGCAGGAGGGGTATTGAAGGGACCAGCACCGCAAAAATCCACTCTGTCCACAAGTTCTTTAATAATGCCTGATTCGGTCTATTATGAAATGAATTATTTATTAATAGACAAAAAAACCTAACAGACAAGACTTAAAACAGATTATTACTACACAGGGATAAAACAAAAAGAAATACTACTAGTAGATTGACAAACGGTGCACGATACTGGTACCCTTTCAATTACAGCTAGCGAAGAAATAGTATAAACCTAGGATTCAATGTATCTTACCGTCGAATGTTGGTGGCACAAATCCTTTCCCTTAATCCCTGGGGAAGTAACTGCGAAGCTGCGTCCAGGCTTCGGGGAGAAGTCCCCAACATTTTCGGAATGTAAGAGGCTTCTGCCTCAGTGATAACTCGTGTGTCTTTTATAGTTGTAAAACAGTGTTTCTTAAGTCAGAAATACTTCTTATCTCTCCCCCATCAGCCCGTCAGACTAAGATGTTAATTCTTAGGTGGGTGTGAATCACCCCTGGCGCCAGAGATAACCACTCTTGGGCCTTTCTGCCCCTGGCTATCTCTTTATGCACCAGCTATTGTGATACACAGAGCAGGGGCAGGGTAGATGTCCTGCCACAGAGAGAAAAGCAACAGGATTTGCATTACATCAAGAGGCTTTATATCCTTAGATATAGATAGAAGAGCATATGCCATCAGCAGTGCTCAACTTCGGTTGATCCCACTGCATATTCACTCAACAAAGAAGAAGGAATGGTGGTGTACATTGGGGAAGAAAAGCTGCCAGCAAAAAGTGAGCTTTGGGGTAAAATTAGTGTTACAGTCAATTTAAACTAAACAAGCAGACCTAGATCTGAAGCAAAGGACAGTTTTAAAGGAACAGATTTTGAGATGAATCATTTAGTTCATGATTTCAGCTGAGTAAAATAGCTCAAGGGTTTGACAGGGGAGAGAGTTTACAGTTTCCTGAAGAGGCTTGGAAACTCTTTGGGACTCATCTTAAATAAGACAAGAATAAACTTAATGGAGAAAGATCTAGACCTAAATGAATCAGTTCCTGTTCATGCTGGGGAGACCAAAAGCTAGCAATGATAGCAGAAGGGGAAAGGAATAACTAGAACAGAGGAAGCTAGCACATGAGGGAGAAGAGGGAAGGTCTGAAGAAATGCTGTTACTGGGGTTAGTTGAGATTTTCTTTAATTACCTGCTTTATATTAGTGGCCCAGGTTAAAAGTATAAGGATGCTCATAAAATTTCATGATTGTAGAGAAATTGTTGATGGGACTGATAAAACTTTTTGTCAGTTCACTGTATGCTGGGGTGCTTGTCAACTGCATAAAATTTGAGGAGAAGGAATTTGGTGTATTAGGATACATTAAGTTGACAGAACATATGTAATAATGAAGCTGCCAAAGTTGATTTCTTTTTTTTTAATACGGGTATTAATGCTGGTGTAAAAAGCTTAGGTAAGATTTTCATATGAAATGCTCTGTACAGTTCTGATTCTCTAGGCTTGAGAATCGTGAATTCAGTCTAGATCATGCTGCAGTGATACCAGGAAGGCTGGAATTTTTAGTTACACAAAACAAAGGCTGAGAACACATTAGATTGTGTCTCTAATGACATTGGTGCTAAACAGAAGAAAGGAGACAACAAGTGAAGAAAAAGAAGCAGTACAAAATAACAGTACTATACATTACTTAAAAAAACCTCAAAAGAGTCTTTTGACTGCCAGAGCAGGCATATTTTGGAACAGATTTCTGGACAGAACAGTGTCATTATATTAAAATATAATTATTTGTAAGATCATAACTCATCAGGTAAGGTATGAAGAGTAATGTGTGATGTCAGTGTTGGTTGGATTCAGTGATAGATTCCATGATCTTAAACTTAATTTGGATGTTCCTGGTAATTTTCTCTTACTTTCTACAGGGAAAAACAGATGGAATATATGACATTGGCTAAAACTTACTTGGAATGTGGAGAACCAAAACTATCACTAAAATGTCTGATTCAATCAAAGGAGTTCCGTCTTTGTGCAGAACTGTGTAAAAAATTAGGAAAGGTATTAAATCCTCACCTTATCACTTTCTTTTTCCTACAGCTTTTTTTCCTCTCATGTTACTCAGAAAGTAGTAGTATCTTTTTGTTTCATGGTAATAGCTGAACAAAATAAGCTCTTTAAGCTGGGCTGTTCAAAAAAATCATTTGTCAGAGAATAGGCAGAAGAGGAATGAAGTGGAGAGTGATGCAATTATGCAGGCTGGCTTTATTTCTTTGGCTTTCCTCAAATGTCATCATCAGTCATTTGCAGTCAAAAGTTAGTGAGTGACTGATGTCATGAAACTTAAGCTGTTGCTTCATTCAGTACTCTGATGATACTGAAACTTCACTGATTACAGCCATCTAAATGGAACCTTAAAACTTCGAAGTGTTAGTGTGTTAACAATAGGTAATATTTTTTTATTTGTAGTGTATTTCCACTAAAAGAATGTAAAATAAATGTTCCCAAATATTTGAAGTTTAAGGTACAAGTTTAGGGTTCTCATTCTGCATCCATAACTGTTTTGATTTAGTGCTATTTATTCTGAGAAATTTGTAAATCAACGGAAGCATGTGTGGTGTTTTCTAACAACAGGCCAACCTTGGTAGATAAAATTATTTTGAAAAACCTGTATAGTACCTTTCATTTTACACTCTAGTTTTTCAGACACGAATATTTTGAGGTTTGTTTTAAACAATCTCTTCAGTTTTAGTGATGGTTATTTTAATGTGCATTTGATTACATTCAGATGCTTTAATTACATTTTATTAGAGTATACTTCTTTATGAGACACATGATGGAATTACAAGATTTATTCTGTTCGTGTAGTTTGGACTGTTTACAGCACTTCAGTTTCATTACTGGCTTCTGCATTGCAGATGAAAGATGCTGCAGTTTACTATCAGAAAAGCCAGTGCTACAAAGAAGCATCTGAATGTTATGAACTAATTGAGGAGTTTGATCTGGCCATTAAAATGTATTGTCAGGAAGAACTCTATGAAGAAGCAGCAAAGGCAGTTGAAAGGTATGTCTTTCAAGATGGTAGTGGAATATAATACTCTTTTCCATATCCAAATTCTATATAATGCAGCCAGTTCACTGAAAAATTTTCAGAAGAGTTCTGTCTGCTGACTTTGTTTTACATAAATCTTTTGTGATGTACCTTCAGTAATGGTAACTGCTTTTTTGAATGATTAAAGCTTCTTTAATATGTAAAGATCGTTTGACCAAAAAGTTCAAGCATTAAAGTCACTTTACCAACTAACAAGTTTTTAAATCAGCCCCCCAAACCATTCATGCAAATTTATCAGCATAGACACAAAAAATCTGCACTCCCTTGTTTATCATGAGAAAGATGATAACGAAAAGCTAACGATAATTTACTCACCCAACAGGAAAAAATTACTCATTCTCAGCATGCAGGAGAGAATATTTCACAAAACTGGCTTAGGGGATACCTCAATAATTTTACATCAGCCATTAATAATAAATCACTGAATATTCTGAAGTGCGTGTTATGAAAGATGCAACCAGGCTTTTTGCTCAGACACTCGATAAACTACAAAGTATATGCAGATACGTACAACAGACTTGAAAGAATTCTCTCTAAACTGACAAATTTATGTAAATTTTACAGAATATTGTATATATTGACCCATGGAGAATTCACTGAAATTCATATTTATTTATAAATGGAAGATTAACACTGATAAAATGTGTTAAAATAATTTGTACATTGATTTGACAGTGTGGAGAATGCTTCACTAATTCTGTAAACCTTGTGATCTTGTTTGTACCAGAAGTTTTAATAATCTTGATTCTGACAGCCTCATGTTGTAATTAATTTCTTTCTGTAGATCTTTTAAGATGATGTGATCCTCTTTTGCCTGACAGGCGTATCACATAAAACAGTTGGCTTTTTGAAGGAAGGGCTTCTAGGGGCAACTATTTGTTTAATGGTTCTTTTTTTTTATTGCAGTGCTTTTTTTGGCCTTGATTTGTCATCTGTGGTAGTAAATTGATGTATCTTATTTCAGATATGAAGATATGTTGAGTGCAAAAGGACAAATGGGTTCCAAACTCTCCTGTACAGCAAATCAGTTGTATTTGGAAGCGGCTGCAAAGTACCTGAGTATGAACAGGACTGAGGAAATGATGCAAGTCCTCTCCAAACTTGATATAGAGGATCAGCTTGAGTTTCTGAAGTCTCGTGGATGCTTGCACCAAACAGCAGACTTACTGAAAAGGAAGGATCGCCAGGAGGAGGCTGCAAAGTTAATGAAACAACACGGGTTTGCTCTGGAAGCAGCCAACCTCACAGCTATAAAAGAGTTTCGCGCATTGTGTTTGCTTGCTGAAGCGCGTGCCAGGCTGAGTTGTGGTTCAGAATTACACCTGGAGAACGTGGAGAGTATCCTAAGAGAAGCTCTGGAACTCTGTGAACAAACCAGGCAGAAGTCTGGCGTTGCTGAGGCTGTGTTTTTGCAGGGAGCTCTGAAAGGAGACTTCATGAAGCTGAGCAACGCGTACTGTCAGTTCCTAGCTCTGAATCATTCCGCTGGTGCAGTGGAAGCTCTCTTTGCATTATGTCGCTGCAGCACTCCTAGCCAGAACATCCTCTTCTTGGCAACACGTGGCTTAATGGCTCTTCTAAGTCTCGTTAGAGCTCTGAAGAAAGCAGCCACCAATGCAGAGAAGGATATGGTGAAGTTATGCTTTGCCTATTTTGGGATTGTCCCAACAGGTGACAGTTGCCAGGTGTCTCAAAATGAAGCTGAACCCATTCTCAAGTTTTTGTTAAACAAGCTAAGTCTAAAGGAGAGGAAGGCGAAAGGTGATTTCTCAGTAAGCACGGAGAAAGTAAAATCAGCTTTGAAGCAGCACTTGTTAAGCAGGTTGTGCTTTATCACCCGTGAGTTACTGAACAAGAAGTACCCTGATATTTGTATGAAGTTCATTGCTGGATTGAACTGTGAAGATAAAACCTGTGAGGGTTACCACAGGCCCTTGTTGCGCCATGAAGCAAAGACAATATTTCAGTGTAAAATGCATCTGGTGGCAATAAATGGTCTGTTGTTGGAAGCCACATGCACTTTCCCTAAAGAGCTACTTAATCAGTACAAAAGCTTTGAGGACATTTTGACTTCTGACAAATATGCATCATGTAAATCCCTCCTAGGAATGTTTTTTCCTAATCATTTTCATTTGAGAATACTGTCTGAGAACCCAAAGGCATGCAAAGAAATACTGCAATTCAGTAGTATTATTTCCAAACCTTGTAGAGAGATGTTGAAGAAGTACATCACATTTAAGTTTAATAATGAAGACACTGCAGCCAGAAGAGAATCAACTGACTTGTGGCTAACTGCCATGAAAGTTCTTATCTTATCTTCAGGATATCCTGAAGAATTTGAAAAACTTCTTTTTAAAGAAGAGGATGATTATAACAAGGAGCTGAAGTTTGCTTTGGCACAGGCAAAAAGTTCCCCAAAGGATAAAGGCCAGGGAGAAAAGACCAAAGGAATAGAGGGCAGACATGGTATGTTGCTACCTGACAAAAATGCTGGAAATGCAGGAAGAACACACTTGTGCTTCATTCGACTTCTTGAAAATTCACTTGAGCAGTTCTATGTTCACAAGAACCCGGAAAACTGTAAAAGATTTTTTTTCCGTTTCATGAATGTCCTGATCAAGAAATGCACAAGTTACCTGATTCCAAGCATAGGAAATACAGTGATGTTGTTGGAATTCCAGTATATTCTCTGTTGTGCTGTCCTGATGCGTCTCTCCAAGAACATTACTGTCAGCCTTCCAAAGAGTTACATTGCTCTCCTTCATTACTGGGAGTTTTTGTTCAGACGCAAGGACCATTACAAAGAACTTAAAGACACATTTTCTATTATACAGGAGTATAGACCAAAGGACACAAATGCAGCTGTATACTATTTCAGATCTCATCTCTGTTATCTATCAGAAGTCTTGTGTGGTGTTCATGGAAGGTTCAATGTCCTCCTAGATGCATTCAGGGATCCCAGCTGCATAACTTCAGGGGAGGCTGAGCGGACAGTAGTGCTGTGCTTAGTGATGTTACTGAATGCTGACCAGGTGCAGAGTTCTAAAGACAGACCCCTCTTACGCCACCTCTTTCCTGAAATCAAGGCGATGCTGGAGTCAATGAGAAAATACTCTCCCTCTAAAGTACCTGGAAGATTGCTGAGGGTCGTGGAACAAGTGAGTGATGCTACACATGTGAGAGGAGTTGCTGCAGGCCTGCAAGAGCTGCTGACAGAGCGAGATGAGGAGCACTTGGTTGACTGCCGCTGGAAGTGGGACACTGCCTACACTCAGGGGCATGCACCCATACGGGGCATCCAGTATGAACGCGTAAACCTTGACAGATTTATAACCTCTCTGGATGAAACAGAATATGCTGATGAGCTGGAAGAGGAATTTGAAGAGGTTCATTGCTTAGAGGACCAGAAGGATCCCCTGGAAGTCATTGCACTCAGCAAGCAACAGAAGCAAGAGCAGAAAGCATCTGCTCAACGCCAGCTGTACCGTGTGTTTCATTTCATTTCCCTGTATGTGAAGTGGAAAAGGAAGGCCCGCTCCAGAGTTCATCCTGTTGCAGTGAAAGAAGAGGAATTTTTATCAGAGATATTCAAAAGAGCAGACATTGACCAAACCCAGTGTGACCTCTGTGGAGTCAGATTCATCCAGAGCTCTGAGAACTATTTCAGCCGGTCAGAAAGCCTGGAGGCAGACACTTCTGAACCTCTGACACCAACAGAGAACAGCGGGGAAGAAAAGTTGCATGCGGAAGGAAATGCAATTTCTGTGGCCAGTGAGGCCTACATGGAGCACAGAAACACAGAAGAACACACAAATAACCATGCTGCCTACAGACACTATGCTGAGTTTTTTAGAACAAGGATAGATCCAATAATACATGATGGACTGGAAGTAGCAGAGGCCATTACAGAAAGGGGTTACACCCGAGACCGTTCAGCATATAAAGAAGGTTCCAACTTATGCCAGAGGAAAATCAAAGAGAATATTAAAAAAATTTCAGATGCAGTAGAGGAAATCTATGAGAAAAAAGCCTGGGCTAAAGGTAGGACATTTCCAGTTTTCTTTAAACAATTAATTACGTCATTTTTTGGCCAAACCTCTAGACCTCACAAAACTCCGTTTGAAAATCTTAATGTGGTCAAGAGAAAGGTATTTCCAGGTGTTTCAGGTAGCTGAGGAGAAGAAGAACTGAGAGAGCTGGAAATATTGAAAATATATTCTAAACTCTTCCAACTTAATAAATTACATAGTACAGGTAAAGTGAATAGTAGTGGATTTTTATAGATAGTAAAGTGAATTTTAACCACATGGTCAGATGTATTGTGTTCTCTGAACTTACTCAGTTTTACAGCAACTTTACAGTTTTACTGACAGATCATTTTTACTGATTTTTCCATGGTTTCTACTGTTTCCTATTTACTTTTTCCAGCCATAGCAATTTGGATATGCAGGAGTAGCCCTGTAGGAGTACTTGGAGTCTTTGACTAAGGGTATCTCTGACTATTCTGCCCCTGAACTTGTAATTTTGCTAGGGCTGAACAGAAGTGGATACTTAACTAAAAATCTGTGGTGTGTCAGGTACTCAAAAGCAACCCTGGTATTAAAAAGTTCAGTAAATTACGGTGCTCGAGATAAATATTTTTATATTAGATTTTTCCCCCCTTATAAGCTTAAGGCATTCTTCTATGCTGATTTTTGCAAGCAAAATTGAAATACTGAATGAGTAGCCTAGAAGCAAAATTGTTTGGTGTACTTGCTTTGGGAAAGTGACAACTTAAATCATAACATTGTTACTGGCTTCAGTTGTAGAAATCCACCAGTCCTGTCAAGTTGTCATTTTGCCTGTGATGTCTGACAGTAGTGAAAAACTGTAGTATCTGATATGTTCATCAGCTCTGATCAGTGAAATATGTTAAATTTGTAACTAAATGTTAGGTTTTGCTCTTCACGTGTAAGCTTTATCTTTATTCCTAGTGGAAAGTTTTACATATGGATGAAGTCCATGAAGTTTTGCTTGTCGTTTACTTGGCTTTCTGCTCAGTGAACCATGATAGTGATGAGTAAGATAGATGTAGTAGGCTTAATTAGGTAATAGTGGATTTCGTTATGACAATTGCTTGATGAATGTTACCTTGTTCTTCCACTTAATGAAAATACATATACAGAAATTATTTATCTCTGAGATTACTTTTCTCTCTCTAAATAATGGGCATTTTTCAGGTTCTTAATGGTGCAGTTCAGCAAAGGCTGCAACTTCTCAGGTCCATGTTTTACTCTGATTTGTATCATTTCAGAGAGATAATGAAAGTCAGGAACTTCAAAACCCAAAAATACAGTAGAATGTTTTCAGGGTTCAGATGTAACTCAGAAAGGGCAGCGCAAGGATGTAGAACTTCTCCTCTGATAGTGCTAGTAATGTTGTTTGGAATGGGGAGTAATACATGCATCATCTTCATCCACATTAGTGAATTATGCCCCATATGAGATCACTGGTGACTGTGACTTCTGGGTTTGCAGCATCCTCATCCAACGTGGCTCTGTGTAACTTCATTTTGTGCTTGACCTTTAGCTGCTGTCCATTTCTCAGCTAAGTGTTCTCACAGAATGTTAACTGTGCTCTGTTTCAGCTGAAGAAGTCATGACCACACACGCCAACAAATTGGTTGGCACCATTGATGAGGCTCGCAAGTGGCTGAAGCAAATGGACTCTCACAGGATAACAGAAGAAGGTATGTTTCAAAATTGCACAGCTTTCTGTGCCCACTACTGTTCAGTAGTGGTCTCTAAGCATCACTTCAGTCTCCCAGTCAGCAGCATTGTGGAAATTCACTGACCTTTGAGAGGCAGTCCCACAGGGGGGGCATGCTGGAAAACATGAGAGAACCAGGCTTTCCTCAGTGGCTCTTCCAAACAGAGCAGCTGGTTGCAGGGTGACCAGAGTGGAGCAAGCCTCCTCCCCAGCCCTCAGTGGATCCCAGCCTGATAAAGGATGCTTGTGTTTGTTTCTTTTATTTTCACTTCCATTTCTCTTGGTTTCATACAAAAAGTAGCATGCATTGATGCAGTCTGTTGCATCACAGATCTCTGAGGGCATGTTCAAGACTTCATTGTGCCTCCCTGAATGTTCAGGTTTAAATATGTTTAGGTGGTGGGATTGCAACAATTGCAGAAATAGGCAGCAATGAAGTGATCAGACTTAGAAAATGGACTGGGTGTAAAGCATTAAAGTAGCTCAATTTTAGAAAAATTGGTTGTGATAAAGCCTTGTGTTGCATCTTCCTATTCCAGCAGATACAGTTAATAAGACTGAGGATGCTCTTGTAGTCTCAAAAGCAACCTAATAGTCTGTCTTGAAAGTCAGCAAGCAGATGTAGTGTCTGCTGAAACTGAATCTTGAGAGAGAGATGAAACAGACTTCTTAGAAAAGTCAAAGGAAATAACAACAGAAACAGATTTTCAGAGTAAAAATTACTGGTGCAGCAAGTGGCTTAGCAGTCATACTTCCTTGTGGAACTCTTGAGCACCTTGTCATATTAAGGTAAATACTTGTTAAACATAATTATGCACATATGAAGGTATGTTGCTGACAAATGAAATAGCAATGACATAGCTTGTCATGCTGTTAAGAGAAAAAGGTGTTGGGGTTTCCCATTCTGCATTAATTTATTGTTTTTAATATAGGCTTGGTGCATGATAAAGGCTTGGAAAATGAAGTGGAAGATGAAATTATGGCTTTTGAAGAACTTGTCCATAAAAAACTCTCAAGGAAAAAAGGAAGACATGGGAAACTATAATTTGAAAAATTATTCCAGATGGCTATTTTATCCTCTTAACAATCTAAGTTTAGAATGAAAAATTTTTTTAAAAAATGGACGAATGGAATCAGAAATGGGAAGAATCTGAAGGAAAAGAGCAACTTATGCTGTGTTTTGGTTTGGGTTTTTTTTTTATTGCTTGTATTGTGTCAGAATAATTACCTGTGTTATGATAATGTAATTGTTAAAACCTATGACTGGACCAATTTCCTTTCAAACCTATGTGGTAGCTTAAAAATAACAAAAGCCAAAGAAACAAGCAAGTAGAAAAAAATATTAATGTTCTGACTTATCTCAGGGGTATTTTTCCACTCAGTCTTTTATTTCTTCTTCCTTGTAAACTTGCATCATCATTCTTCTGAGCTGGAATCCTCAGAAAAATAGATTGATAGTCTTTTTTTTCTGGTATGTTTAGAACTTTTTGAGTCTTCAGGTGAGATACTTACAGTATCCCACTTTTCTATTTTTATAGACAAGAAATCTCTAAACACATTCATATTTCTGACAGTGTATATTCTTGTGATTAGATAGGTATGAAAGTTAGGGGCTGTCTTATTTGATAAAGTTTTGATATAAACTTCTACCTGTACCTATTGAAAAATGGATAATCTTAATTTTAAAGAATGTTACACATTTTAAGGGCTTTGTAATTGTAAGGTTTAATTGATACATTTTTGTAATGTATGATGTTTTTATAAAACCTGTAAATTTTTTAAAATCACTTGATCTTGTCTTATTTGTTGAATGCTTTCTGAAAGCTGTACGTGACTGCGTGAGATTTGTAAATTGGGTCGAGAGTATCAGTTTGTTCTGATGGGATCTCAGTGTGTCCAGCATACTGTAGTGTCCTGGTTTTGGCTGGGATAGAGTTAATTTTCTTCTTAGTAGGTGGTACAGTGCTGCGTATTTGAATTCAGGATGAGAATAATGTTGACAACACACAGATGCTTTGGTTGTTGCTGAGCAGTGATCACCGAAGGTCAAGGACTTTTTGGTTTCCCACGCTCTGTCAGGGAGCAGGTGCCCAAGAAGCTGAGAGGGAGCATGGCCAGGACAGCTGGCCCCGAGTGGCCAAAGGGATATTCTATAGCATAAAACACCTTCTAGGCACATAAACTGGGAGTAGGTGGACGGGAGGGGCTGATCACTGCCAGGGAGGGGCTGAGCATCGGTCGGGGGAGTGAGCAATTGTGTTGTGCATCACTGTTTTTCTTGGGTTTTATTCCACCCTCTCTTTTTATCTCCCTTTTCACTAACATTATTATTATTGTCATTATTACTGTATTTTACTTAGTTTCAATTATTAAACTGTTCTTATCTCAACCCACAGGTTTTACCCTTTCCTCTGATTCTCCTCCCCATCCCACAGGGAAGGTTGGAGGGTGAGTGAGCAGCTGTGTGGTAATTAGTTGCTGGCTGGGGTTAAACCACAACATTTAGTCTCCTTTAGGAACCCTTTTAATTAAACATTTGAGTGTTAAACATAATTAGAGTATTAGTTGTTGAAATATTTTGCCTTTATAAGGGTTCCTCTTTGTATACATAACAAATTGCTTCAATAATTACCTTTTGTCAAAAACGTAATCACTTCTTATTATGCTCTCAGTTGTGGAAATGGGACATTTCCATGGGTAAAAATGAAATACTGCTGTAGAAGGGAGCTATGTGGGTAGAAGCAATAATTTTCTATTGCATGGTAAAAGGCTCTTTCCAGGTGTTTCTTCTTAAAGATGTCCTATTGCTTAAGCAAGTGTTTAGAAGGTAGTTTAGAAATATACATTGATGAAATGTAGTGCAAGTCATTTGCACTTTATAGAAGTCAAGAATTAAGAAAGCTGGATCATTGATGTAACTTATTTGGCTTTTTTTTGTGTTATGATGGGTATTTTGCAGAAACTTTTCCTTTTTGGTTTATCAGCTTCACTGTTTACACTTGTGGCAGTAAACACTACCTAAACTTTTTAAGGACAATTTTGATTTCAGAATCCTTGCTGGCTACATTTTAAAGACCTAATGATTATACTTTTTCTTTCTCCTTATGGAAAAAAAAAAACAACTTAAACACAATCGTGAAATACCAAGCAAAGGGGAAACAAAGAAGAAGAAATAAGAACAGAAGTTATCAAGAACTGAATCTCACATACCTTTCCTTGTAGCAGGCACCTGTGATCCTTGATGTGCTTCCATGCAACCCACTGGTTTTTCTCTGACTTTGAATCAGCACTCCCAGATGGAACTTATTTCAATAACATATGAAATACTGACTGCTTGACAAAAATAATGGCAATTCAAATTTCAGAGCTTACAGTTCCAGAGATTTATTAGGTCAAGATTTCAGTAATGTTCAAGCAGAGATGGGAAATCTAGTTGGATCTCCAGACCAATATCACTGCTCTAAGGGTTTTTACCCCACTATGCTGGTCTGCATAAATAAACATGAACCTTCCTTTTCCATGGCAGTCTCTTCAGATAATAGTGATCTCAGTGCATTAATCCTATTTACATGTTACATTAGCAAAATGAGTCTGTCCAGATATACCCTTAGGTTGTGGGGGTTTTTTGTTCCCTTTATTTCCTTTTTTTTTTTTTTTAATCTTTCTCACCTCTGGTGGAAGCCCTAGTGTTCTGGCATCAGCTAACACCTATGACTCAAAGGGCTTAAGACCCACGACAGGTGCCTTGGTATGTGTGAGATGCATATTGCACTGAAACCTTGGAACTAAGCAGTGGATGCAGGCTGTCGAGCTAATCCACCCACTTCTGCCTGTCTAAGCCATGTTGAAAAGAATTTTGAAAAGGCTTCAAAAGCTCAGAAACTGGTGACTTTAAAATCTCTCTCCCTGGTGATACAAAAATGACACCTAAATGAAAAAGAAGAACAAACTATTTGCTGCAGTTGGAAGATGGGGTGTGTGGTCCTAAAGATGACAAGTCTCCAAATTTCAGACTCCCCAAGAAAAAAAATCTCTTGCTTGCTTGAACCTCATATTAACACAAAGGACTGTGTGGTAAATGATGTGTACTTTTCACCTTTTCCCTTTTTCTCTCTTAAAAACATTTCTTCATTATACTGCCCACAGTTTTATTCCAAAACACCTTCCTAACAGTCAGCTGTTACAAACTCTGACTCAGCAAATCATTTAAACACTTGCCATTTTTTAAGCATTTGCTGTCATTCCTAAAGGGAAGCCTTTTACCGCTGTACTTACTGAAAATATAGGAGGAAAGAAATTGCCTTATCTGTGTAAAAAAATGAAAAGATTTTCCTGCCAGCAACCCCTATGACGGTATTTGCTGAAAACCAATTAGGAAGCACCCTTCCTTACATGAAAGGGACCACAGCTGTTGCTACTGAGCTTCCACCTTTTTTGTTGGAGTATTTAGAAAGTTAAATACAGAAGAGAAGAGCTAAAAAAAATATAACCAGCAATAACAAAGTGGCAACTAAAATAACAATAGACAGGGACACACTACTGTATTTGTATTCACTGAAATGGTTATTGTTGATCAACACGGGAAGGAGGTAGACCTGCTAGAATGAGAACAGAGGAGGGCTGGAGCATCTCCCATGTGAAAACAAGCATGAGAGAGTTGAGGTTGTTCAGCATGGAGAAGGAAAGGCTCCAGGGACACCTTAGAGTATCTTCTACTACCTAAGAGTGTCCTACAAGAGAGCTGGAGAGGGACTTCTTACAAGTGTGTGTGATAGGACAAGGGGGAAATGCTTTTAACTGTCAGGGGATAGGTTTAGATTAGAGATCAGGAAGAAATTCTTTGCTGTGAGGGTGATGAGGCACTGGAACAGGTTGCCCAGAGAAGCTGTAGGTGCCCCATCCCTGGCAGTGTTCAGGGCCAGGTTGGATGTGGCCCTGAGCAACCTGGTCTAGTGTAAGGTGTCCCTGCCCATGGCAGGGGGTTGGAACTGCATGGTCTTTGAGGTCCCTTCCAATCCAAACTGTTCTATAATTCACTTTTCATTAAAACCTTCACATCTACACTTCCACAGCAAGACCCAGAGACACCCTGGTATTAGATTATGGCATGTCTGTGTTAGCTCATAACCCAGAACTGTATTAGCAAAGTACCAGGCAACACCCCTACTCTTTATCTTCTTGTGGTAGATGGCAGAAATTATGAGTATCTTCCCGCTCTGTAAGAGCTGGTGTGGTGGGGAGTGGAAGAGTTTACATACTTTATTTTGAAATTTTCATGACTACGTTTGTGCACCAAGGTTTCTGACTGTACACATACTCAACATCAATGTGAAATACTTAGAGAGCCCAATACCTAAACACCGAATCAGTTGGACTGTCAGATTAATAACCATTACAAATAAGTATTCTGAGAATTAGAGCATTTATTTCAGTTTTCTGACATGGACTTTTGTAACTGTTTTCAGCCTGTCATCTCAGCATGGCATGTGCATGTGCACAGGTAGTGTGTATTCATACTCTTTGCTGTGTTCATCCTGCCTTCTTGCAAGAGGATGGGTTGCAGTGTCTTTTGAAGCCTGTTATGGTTGTTCTGTGCTGCTTAATTTATGGAAATAGTTCCAATTTATTTGGCAAGAAATTGGTAGGAGATTCTTACCTCTTGCCTTACCGCCCATATTCTGCTTAGGCCACACACAAAGTTTCATGGTTTAAAGATGTAGTTGTTAGTGATTTAAATAATGTTGCTACTCTAGACATTTAGAAGTTACTTCTGATCAACTGGTTTCTAAACTGTCCTATGTAAACCAGCCCTGAAACTTTAGCAAACAATTGACAGAATTAGGTTGCCTCTTCAACATTCTGCAGGCAAATAAATAATAGTGATACCAGAAAGTAGTTTTCATTAGGTCTTGTAGAAGAAAATCCTCGCAATTTTCTTTCATGAAAGGGTGAGTAGATCTTTACTGCAGCTACATTACACGAGTTTAGTGCTATATACTACTCCGAACTATTCACTGTAGAATTAGCTGGTCTTGTACTACATTAATAGTAGTTTTGGACAGGGTCCCCAAAACTAGAAGAGCCTTTGAACACAGAGTAGCTTGACAGGATGCTGAAGCAGAATAATTCAGGTGCCTAATTTCTGTGGAGAAAGTTGGGTACCTCATTATGGTTTATGGAGCAAAAGAGCACTGAGCTGAAAGGTGCTGGTGATCTGAAATGGTTTTTCAGGTGCCAGAAGACGTGCAGAAAGGAAACTGCTGAATACAGGTGAGTTACAGACCCTTGGTATCACTGGAGCTTTGACTGGGGAAGTCTGGGTGAAGGAGTGTCTGAAGTGTGGAAACTTTCAGGCATCTCCCTGTCAGAAGAACAGATCAGAGTTCTTCACTTTCACCAGGAGACAGACAGAAGAAGTTTGCTTGGAGGAATACATGATGATGAATACTTACGTAACAGCTAAGTGGCTGGAATACTTCTCCAGGTTGCTGAGACAGCCAGGTTTCAAACTCAGCCCTCCCAGGAGGATGCTCTGAGCCGTTGGATGCCAATTTGCCTAGAAAACATTCACTGCAGCTGCTGCTAAAGGTGCCTAATTCAGGATATTTTGGGGCCAGGGAGGGGGTGGAAGTGGGACCCATTCAGGAAGAGAATACATGCGTTCAGGTTGCAGGTGTTAACACAGTAGTCCTACACGTGAAGAAGATCCACCAGATCCTGGAAGAGGACCTGCTGTGGTGGTGGTGCCTGGTTTCCAGGGTGTGGTTGAGTTCCCTTTCTTTGGTAAATGACTGCTGAATTCATTGTGCAGTGAAACAGGTTCAGTAGGAGAGGTGGGACTGCTAGCAGCTCCCCGACCAGGCTCGTCATTGCTAAGTGATAGGTGGATGTGGAGTAAAACCTGGATCTCCTGTTCCCTGGGAGAATGCTCTGATTCAGGAGCTAGTCAACAGTGACTGTTTTGTGGAGATGCCCATGGTATGCAAGAACCTTAGGGAGTGCTTTACTGAACTAAAGTGGATGATGAGAAAGAGCTGCCTATTTTCTGGATCCTGGTTGGACTTGGCAGATAGGTAACATGCTGAGCTACCATTTTTGTCAAAATATGGCAATGCTGGGCATATAATAGAGGTACAGGGTCAAACCAAGTGTGGTGCATACCAGTATCTTGGGTTTGATACTGGCCAATTGCTAATCCCACCCATTTTCCTCTGAAGCCCTTTCCCTTCCCCCAGTCAGTCTGCTGCTGGGTAGGGTCACGTTCAAAGTGACATTGCCTTCAAGGTAAGGAATGCTGCCTCACAGGCCATCCCCATACTGATGAGGCTACTCCTGCCCTTGTGTCCCTTAAATGCAGATACTAATATTGCTCACAGAACTCCATCAGTTTTAGAATTGAGACCTCTTAGGGCAACTTTGCAATCTTGTATGATAATCTCTCACTGGAGTAAGTTAGCAGTGCTATTGAATTTATTTGAACCACAATTTTCTGGGCAGATATAAAGCACTTAAATACTTTGTTTTAACAAATCATGCAGAACCATATTTTCCACAGTTACTAGATAAAACATGGTCAAGTTTCCCTAAAAGATGCACTCTGAGCAGTTAACAAGGAACTCTTGGCTAGAGACCTGCATAAAGAACAGAAAGATCAAGCTGAAATGAATAAGTGCCAAAAAACAGTTTAGAAGTTGCTCTGCTTGTCTCTGTAAATAACATGCCTGGATAACTCACTTTTTCTTGACCCTATCACTTTGAAAGTCTCTGCTGTTCAAGCCAGTGTTACTGAGACAAGATTAAACACCAGCTAATAGGAAGGAATTTCCTGATGTTACGTTCACAGTTTGTCACCATTCTTTACTTTTGCTGGAGGAGTCTGATGTTTAAAAAAGGAATAAACTTATAGTACAATGAACTGTACCTGTGAGCTGGGGTATTTATAGCTTCATGCAGCAGTCTGGTTGCAGGGGCGAAGAAAAGGCTTTGGTTGTTGTGTGGAATATGTTTTGCATTGTGAATTAAAATAAGGTTACTGTTTTTTACTGAACAGTGAATATCGATATGGAGAGGGGATTTTTGCCTATTTCCACCACCAACCTAAGGACATAAGTCCTTTATGGCCTCACCTTGCCCACTTTGTGTTGTCTAGTTCATAAATTGCTAACTCCACCTGTTTTTTGCTGGAAGATCTTTTTGAATTTCTTGTGGCTTGTGAATTGGCAAGATAAACATACTGAACTTCCCCCTTTTGAGGACCTAGGTTAGACAATCCCCTTTGTCTGGCAGGAGCTATAACTCTTGAGCAGCTGTCAGGATTGACTATATCTTGTCCAAGGCTGGGGTCACCACTTGGGACTAGTCACCCCAAATGAAAAACGTTTTCTTCTAGGTGTAATGATTTTTTAATAGGAACTGTAATCACCTAGTAATTTAGCCTTGGCCCCAAATTGGAAACAGTGATGCATCTGCTTGTCTTACTGAAGCCTTTTGATTGAAATTGCTAGAGCACAATCTGAGGAAGTTGTGTCTTTATGGATAAAAGGGCACAATTTTCCAGTTTCAAAGTTGTAGTATGGACCTCCATCCCCATATTCCTTCTAAATAAACTGGGGTAGAAAGAAGAGAAAATGCCACATCTTGTCTGACGCTTATCTACAAAGTGTTGTCCCGAAATAAGGATCTTTAACCTGTTGTGCATGAGGTCATTCCACACACAGAGTCAAGGTATTTATTTACAGTTCTGCACAAAAAGGGGTGCTGGGTGGCAAATCCACAAAGCCATCACGATGGCTATCAAAGCTTTTCACTATTTATACATATTAGCAAACAAAGGCATTAGTGTTCACTTGCTTCAAGTTACACAGTTCTCTTATTAGTATTCTGTCTTCTATTGGTTAAGTGAGTCCCTCACTTCTTATGCTGATTAGTCCATGTGCTCAATTTTTCTCTTCAGTTGGTGGGTTTCTTGAGTCAGTGGTCACTAAATCCCCCTGCCCGAATTACCGTTTCCCACTCAGAGCTGATTTCATCACAGTTGCTTGAGTTGGCTTGTTACTTTCTTCCTTGTCTTGGGAACTTTTCCAAATGTCCTTGTGGCCCATAAATTCTGCATTCTTTGTGTCTACTGTAGTAGTACATCCTTCTCCGCTAAGTCTGAGATCACTGAAATGTTCAAGCCCTAAATCTTAACAAGGCAATGCCACCAAAAAGTAATTTACCTAACTAACACCTGGATATTGCAGTCATCCCCATTTAGTAACTCATTCTGCAAAGATTACTAAAAAAATTACCTGAAAATGTGGAATAAAATTATCTGTCTACCTAGTTTGATTGACAGATAGACCATAATAGGTACTTGAGGGAAAAATAGTTCCTTTGACCATTCAAACTGAAAAAATTCCCAAACCATACAAACCTTTCTCTTTATGAAAGCTGCAATATCCAGAGTAAGAATGAAGTTGGGAGGTTTTCGAAGTTGGCTTTCTACATTTCCTGAGAGGTTTCACCTCAGTGATAAATGAGACAATATCTCTCTTTTTGTCTAATTTTTCCGTGTTTTCTCTTTATCTTGAGATCTGGACTAAAATACTGTCTGAACACAGATTTTGATATTCTGCTTAGTTACACATGGTGGACCAGTTCTTTATTCTTGAGCACAAACTTCCCCTCACTCCTTATAATGCCAGACCCGCTAATTTAGAATTGTTGCACAGTTGTGGGCTTATGGCCATAATTAAGGCCATTGTGTGTTTAATGAAATTTGATGTTTTCTTAAATGCCTTTATTTCCTGAGTCTTTTCGACTGTCTTCAGCCAAACCTAGTTTTCCTCCCTATCCAGGAGTACTTGAATTATTCCTTTCTTTAAAAGAAACAGAAAATCTGAAGTGAGCACTTCCTTCCAAGAGCCAGGTATTAAAGATAAATACCAATTGGCCATAAGACTCAAGATTAAACCTCAAAATTTGGAAATAATGAGGCATATGACTGAATTGGACTGTTTGTGACAGGGAAAAGAGGAAGAAAAATAGTCTTTATTGTCGGATATCCTCTGTTTCTTTCTGTTTCTAAAAGGTAGGGTGGAGGTGATCAACAGTGAACACCATGTGGGATTTTACAGCAGCTTTTTAGTCATCACCTAATAAAATGGGCTGCAGAAGCCTCTTCTTACACAGGGGATTGGCTAAGAAGCAATGTCATATTTCAAAATGAAGCACTTGGGCAGTGGGTGTGTGTGGAGGAGAGAGTGGGATCATGCTGTAAAAAGTGCTCACATTTTTAGCCAGACAGCAGTTCTGCAGCAAATAAAATCTCTCTCTCCAACAGATGGAGGAGAGGTGAGTGGGAGGGAAGTTTGGAAGTGCACTTTGTCATTTCTGTTCGCTCACTGCTTCGTCTACAAGGGAGAGTGCATGAAATACCAGTTGATAAAAGGGTGGATTAAAAAGTGTAGAAGCATCAAGGAGGTAGAGGCAACTCTCCATGGAGCAGCTTCCATCTGGGACTGTCAAAATGCT
Source organism: Daphoenositta chrysoptera (assembly GCA_013397915.1). Lineage (NCBI taxonomy): Eukaryota > Metazoa > Chordata > Aves > Passeriformes > Daphoenositta > Daphoenositta chrysoptera. The sequence goes on from VZRO01006721.1 coordinate 122,177, forward strand.
TTACAAACACCAGACAGCTGAGCTTTGTGATATCCCAGTGGACAGGTATTGATCACTCCTTTGTAGAGATGAAGAAATTCAGAAATAGAGAGTGCATGACAAGATTTAGGTGCAAAAAATAGTGATTTGTAGGGCTGGACTTCATGCTACTGTCATCTTCTGCTTCCAGTACAGGATCTCACTATGTTGTCCAGACTTTGACTAGCTGCCTGGAGTAACATGGACAATTCTGCCGGACCCAGCCTCCCCTTGGAATACACTGCAATTTGCTTTCCATGATCAGGCTTAATTTACCTGTCATTTTCATTAGAACTGATGACTTTAAAACTCTCCTGGAAAGCAAATGTTCTCATCTGAAAATGGCAGGGAGAGAATCACGAAGCGAGAGTATCTGTACTGTTTCCACCTGCAAAATTTTACTTATTCCTCCCTCAACCTTTGTTTTAAATAAGGGGAGGGGGAAGTAAAAAATCATCTCTGATAATTTGTTTCAATATAAATTAATTAGCTTTCTACATTTCCTCAAAAAAGGGCTGCTGTTTTAAAACAAGGTCAAAACCACGGTTACATGAAGATATATGTATTTGGGTGAAATGTTTAAACATGAGCTCAGAGAGAGCTGTAAGTTCTGCTGCCCCTGCACTGGAAGGAACTATATTTGCACCCAGCATAAATGCTTCCAAACACATCTTAATCTTATTTATACTGATGAAAAAGTGGAGTAAACCTGGTAAAAATCAGATTACTTCCATTGCCATAAAGGGAAAACAAGCAAAACCAGAGAGAGGTTCTTCAGGTCTTAGTGCAGGGCAGTCAGGTCTCAATGTACAGGCTGAGGTGTACTTTCTGAACTACTCTGACTTTCTGACCTGTCCATCTAGTCAAAAATTGAAACAGGGATGCTCTCTTGCCAGCTGGACTGGACGTGGATACTACTGAATGGAAGGCTGCAGGGCCATGAACCTCTTGTTTGCCTTCTCAGGCTCTAGAAAGTGTTTATTCCTGTGGCTGGGAGAGTGTGTCTCTGTACATAGGAGGATTTCCTAAGCTGATGTTCTCAATTGTTAAGATTGATTGCTGTGTTTCAGCCTTTGTGAGGTGATTCTGCCTGTGTTGCACAAGGGCCTGTTGTTCTGGCTGACTGATTGGGTAACCAAAACATGGATTCATCCCCTGGGTTTATGCTTTTGAACTGTGATATCTCAGATCAATCAGTCCTGTTAGTTCCTGCCTTGCTAAACTGAGGTAACAAAATACATTCTGCAAATGTCTGACATTCATCATCTGACTATATTTACAATTGCAAACTATTTATATCATTGCAAACTATTTATATCTTCAATGCTGACTCATAAAGCAAGGTATTCACTGAGGCTGAAAGGGAAATGACCCTGCCTCTTTTCCAGCTTATTTGTCATTTCATTTTTTTGTCCCTCTTTGGGGATCTCTGTCCTACTTTCTGTCACACATATTAGCCTTGGCTGATTGATATGACAAGATAAAGAGCCTTGAGCAAAACCAGCCTTATAAACAATGCTAGAGAATTATTTTGCTTCATGTATCCGAAAAGTATCTTAAGCAGAATGAAAGAGCATTAGCTGACCCATTTCCAGACTAAATTATGAGTAGGTTAACAAAGAAACTAAAATGTATAGTTTGCTGGTTTATTTTTCTGCCTTGGTATAAAAAGACAGAATAAAACAACAATGCCTTCAAGAAAGAGATACAACTGGGCCCACTGTCATGGATATTTTCTACTAAAATGTGCTTACTGCTTATGTCCTGAATATTGCCATGAAAATGTGTATTGCAGATTAGAATCATTTATTAAATCCTTGCAAATTACACCAAGGAAAATGTCTGTATTTGTTGTCAGTCACAGAAGTCCAGTCAGTGTAATTAGGCAAAATCACCTCTCATGATTTGGTGTGTAGGATTTGCTGAGGGAATAAATTACATCCTTTCTTCTGCATGAAAAGCTAAATTCAATGCAAGGACCATTAGAACTTGACAAGTTGATTGGGTGTTGAAACCTGGGTGGAAGAGAATTTACAACCTAATGACAAACCTTGAAGAGGAGGAGTTAACCTCCTCTGCTTCTAGATGTCTTGAAGGACATATGACCACAAAGAAGTCCTTATTCAAATAGTTTTAACTTCAAAATATAATTCAATAAATGTGTTGTTATTATTCATAGTATTCCATGTAATTATATTTATTTGCTTAAAACAATCAAGTTTTTGCCTATTATATATAATTGATATTTCCATCCAAATTAGCCTAACTCAAATCATTAATAGAAAGGAATCCCCTTAGAAACAAAAAGCATTATCTGCCTTTTTCTAATAGAATACAGTCTAACAATTAAGTTACCTAATATACATTCTTCTAGTTACCAAAGAAAAGGTACCAAATTTAGTATAAGCGCCTCACTTACTTGCAAAACAGCATGCCTTAATAATTGCTAAAAGTGAGAATCAATCTTCAGAAAAATAACTAAGTATAACCAATGTGAGATAAGAATAAAACCACATTTTGAATCAGGATGTGTTCTTTGCTGAACTAAATCATGTTAAAATTAGCTTTTCCAGCCTTACCCATATGTTACCTTTCTCTTTGAGCTCTTGTAGGATTTCTGTGCATTTGATGGTAGCTGCATTTGTGAGGTTTTTTTATTTTTGGTTTTCTTTTTGGTATCAGTTGAGTAATGAACAATTAATAGATGACCTCAAATGATGTGCAGATCTCAAATGTACATCTTTCTTTTCTGTTTAGTGAAAGCTCATGAGGGCAAATGTGTTCAGTGAATGTGTTAGGCACTCAAATGCTTGGTGCTTGGCTCCACAATGAAATCCAAAATCTTCTGTTCAGAAATATATACAGTTCATGTAGAGAATAAAACTCTTCAGGATGTGATCCAGTGCAGCCATTACACTTACTTTATGAGATCAGCTAAAATGTACAGCTGCCTCAAGCTAGGCGTGTGGAAATAATGGGGAGAAGAATGAATGTCTGCCTGAGGTGCTCTGGTGTCTATGTGGGATCCATCTCGCTGAGATACCTCCTAGAGCTCCATCTTGAAGACAACAGTGAAATGGTGGGAGCATTTGTACACAGAATGGAAGCACAGAGAGCCTTTTCTCACCCAGAATATTCAGACCATCGATATCTCCCACTCTGAGACCGTAACACAAAGCCAAACTGGAGGCAAGGTTCCCTCTCAAGCCTGGTCCTTTCATGTAAACAGTCATTAAGAGACTGACTAGGTGAGAAGGTCAGGGGCTCCAGGGACCAAGATCTTGCTGCCAGTGCTGGGATGGTGAAGCCTGATCACCTCTCTGTGGTTATGAATTCTGCACTAAACAGCTTCTGGATAAAACGATGGTGCTGAGAGAACTTCGATGAGGCTGAAGGGAAGAAGAGATGCTTAAGAATGTGATTTTGGTTTGGTGAGCTTAAGTCTCATTTCCATGACTTTCAGCTCTTTCTTAAATCTAGTCCTTGGTCACTCCTCTGAGAGTTTAGAAGTAAAAGAACCAGCTCTGCTTTGTTTCTCAGCACATGAATACTAATTGTTTCCCTTTGGATTTATGCCATGTCATCTAATATGCAGTGAATAAACAAAGCTGTAAGTCATGTGCAATCATCCCCAACCTACTGGAGTTATTAACAGCACCCACTCATGGACTTTTTAACAGAGATTCAGCTTTCCTTTAAATTCTCTCTTGGAAAAGTGGCCATAAAACATCCCAGGCTCAGATAAGACTCTATTCTGAAAGAATTCCTATTGAAAACTCTCAGTATTTACCACAGCATGTTTCTCTCTAAATTTTCCTCCTTTGGAGCGCTCACTGAACATTCAAAACCAATAAGCTGACAATATTGCCTCCAGAAATTTTCTATGCCCTTGCAATATAGTTGCTTTTATTACTGTCACGTAGAAATTTGATTGAAACCTTAATTTTTTACACGTCTAAAATAAATTAATTCCCATCACTGCCATAAAATCCCCCAAATTTAAAATACAAAGCGAGAATTTGTTGACATGGTGCTGCTCCTTCCTTTATCAGCTCACTGGGAAGGTAATTTTTTCTTACAGTCTTGATTTTCAAGCACAGTTCACACTCACCACAGGACATGAAGCACTGAGTAGAGTGAAATAATGGGTGTAGCTTCCTTAAATCTTCCAGTGGGAGGGGCGGGGGAACAGCCAGTCTGCACTCTTTTCAAACCATAACATTAAAAATGGCTCTGCACAGACTGAATTCAGTTCCTCGTCTCCAATTCTTTGGAGTTTGTCACACATTGGACAGTATTGATGTATGACCAATGTATGCATTGGCACATGAATGACCTATGTACGTAATACACTCTGTATTTAAAAACACCTGAAACTCCAGATGTTCTCAACCAGTTACTTGAAGTAGGTGAAATTTATACATGGAATACCCATTTCCTTTAAAAGAGTAGATGTTTGTCCTTAAAATGAGCAAAGTTATCCATAAAAGCTTTTCATCTGCTTGGTTTAAGCAGACAAACTAGGAGTTTTTGCACCCTTAGTTAAGGCTGACTCTCTCTTTTATTCATATTTGATGGAAAAATCAGTAGATAATTCCAATTACTCAGATACAAAGATGGAATATTGATCTACATCTGCAGTCACACAAATGTCTTATGTATGCCACATTTCAGCACCAGCTTCTTGTAGGGAGATGCATCCTTGAAGTGTGTTTCACAGTCTTACAGTGATCTTCAGCACAGGCATGGGAGGATAAAGCCTGGCTAACAACTCTGATCAAGTTTTCATTGTAAACTTCACTCCTTTCTCTACAAAAACCGTAAGACAGATGCTGTATTTGTATCTTGTTAAGTAAATAAAAGACATAGCTGGTGAGATGTAGAATTCCTCATTCAGATCAGCTGGCACATACTATCCACAGGGCTTTGCTGGTGATGTGAAGAAGTTGCCCGGGTAGCAGAATATTGTCCCCAGGCTCCCAGGCTGAGAGCAAGTACAACAGTGCAGGCCTGTTTCTAATAAACCTAGAGGGATTAGAAAGGAATTGCTTGCTTTGAACTGCTTCACTTCTGCCTCCTTACTTGAGAGAGATTTACGGATCACTTCAGGGAGGGAAAGCATGTTTGCAGGGGACAATTTAGAAGTGAACCTCAATTTTAGGGACTTTGCATATTTTTTCAGACAAACTACTGCTTAACTAGATAAAGTGATGTGGACAACAGGTGCTCACTGCATTGTGGTGCCTTTGTTGGAAGTGAGGTGCCACATGGGCTTTTGTGAAGTGATCTTCAATGGACCTAAGATGGCTGTAGAGAGACTGAATTTTCTCAGCTGGAAATTCAGACTTGTTTTCCTTTTCTCACCTTTTCACCATTAAAATGTCAAGTCTAATTTTCCTTGGTTTAGACAGAGAATGTCAGGAACACTGGAAAACAAGAAAAGTATAAATTAAAGTTTGTAGCCATCTGTAACCATAACAATAAATATAATTGTCTGTACAGTTAATACTTCATCCGTGTCTTCTGCCTGAGAAGACTGAAAAAGCATTCATGTCAATGCACTATTATTCATTATTCTACACATACAGAGAAATTTCATCCCTTTCAGCAGGAGGAAAATTGGTCTCGTATCAGGTCTTTGAGTTCAAAGCAGTTTAAAATCTTGGCATAGCTGTTTAGGAATGAAATTTGTGTGGAGGTCTGGTAGAAAGATGGTTTTCATCTCTTGCAAAATGGCTAATTTAACACCGTAACAGGTCATTTCTGCAATGGTGCACCGACATTAACTGTTTCAGTTTGAATTTCCTGTCAAAGCAAGACATTAAAAATAGCATTGGGTAGAAGAGTAGAGAATGAGCTGGAACCACAGATCTGTGTCAGGGAAGGAGGGACAGAAAACTTTAACAGAACATCTTATGCCGAGTTCTGTTCCAGCAAAATGTTTCTGAGATAGGGGCAGCTCTGATCTGACTGATCTGGGAGGTGGAATGACGGATTGTGCCCACACCATTTGAGGTGTGAGCTCATTATGTGTCTGAAGGACACGTGGCAGAGGAAAGGCTATACTGGGCAGAGTCCTCTTGTCTGAGTAAGCATGGTTTGGGATGGCGCTCAAATTTTTCTCCACTTTCTTTTACCACACCATGAGGAGAGGGACAAAACCAGAAAAAGTTATCCATATCCATCAAAAATCCTAATACAGCTGCCTGTTCTTGCTTTTTACATCTTTCTCCTTTACTTGGGTATGAGTGCACTAGCAGCTTTTAGTACTTCTGCTTTCTCTGGGGTTCATTAGGGCCAGTGGAAAACCACACACTTCTCATGATTTTTCACCTTGTCCAGTTATGTGCATCTCTTGCACTCTTGTTTTGAAGGCTAAGTCAGGAAAGCAATGAAATTAATGCATAAGGAGCTCACGAACTTATAAATAATGTATTACATCATATTGGCCTAGGAAGCAAAGAAAGTGCTATTAAAAAAAGGTGACAAGGCTTTTAAGATGCTTTTCTGAGGAGTCAAAATTAATGCAATGTGCTCATTTTACTGTGTTGTCCTGAGATTGACAGTGTGTCTGTGGTCCCTATGCCAAAACCAGTGAGATTTAAGTGAGTTTTGCTGTGAGCAGGGGGACTAATCAATCCTGTTTTCCTATGAATTGTCCTTTGCCTCCAGTCTGTTATCTCTTCCTTTATGCTTTCCTTCAATTTGAATAATGTCAGCCCTCCACTATGAGCTGTTGATGCAGCAGCTGTCGATGCTATCCCAGAAAAACAGGGCCAGGGCTAATGTGAGGCTGTCCATGGATGATTACACGTGTTCTGCTGCCAGTTGGTTGTCAGCAGTTGCATATGTGAAGAGCAGCTACATCCTGGTTACTTTGCTCCTGTGAGGGAAAATAATTTGGCTCGCTGTGTGCTAGCCAGCTTTAAGTTTTCACAAAATGTATACAAGACAGTTGTATTTCAAATGTCTACTCTCTTGTCGATTTTGGTAGAAATTAGTCAGTGCTGTCAAAATTATTGGGCAAGAAGAGGGAAACAGACAAACTATAAATTGAAGAGAAAATCACAGCCTCAAAATTCTTTCTTTCTTGGGAATTCAGGCCTGAAACAGTTAATGCCAGTATTGCATATTTGTCTGCTGCTTCTTCAACCTGTAATGCTGGTGTTTTCAAGATACTCTTTCTCAATCAGGAGGGCTGAGCATTTTTTTATGGTAATGCAAATGCTCATATAACTGTAGCTGAGTCTTCAAAAAATAGTTGTTAGATTGTGAGATTAGTGAAATATAAAAAGTAGCCAGAACAGCTTCTCCTGTTTTGGTTCTCTTGCTAATTTGATATCTCATTCATCAAAGTCCAGAATAAATAGCTAATTCTAACTGGGGCTCCTAAAAGTTATGGCACCAGTGGCACCAGTTGTCCTAAGCATGCAGAGAGGGAACAGCTGGTGACTGTTTTTACACACAATCTTCCTCTAAATATTAGAGGGTGCTTTGCAATGTGATATTATTATTTATACCTCAGTAATACCAAGAGGTCCTAGCTGAAAGTGGAGCCTGAAGGTGCAATTTTTTGGGTCTACAATGCTGTAGGAGATAGTCCCGTCCTCAGTTTCCCTCTAGCCCTTTCCTCCAAAATATCACAGCTAATTAGGAAGAGGAAAGGCAGGCGCCACGAAATGAGGTGACTTGTGCCAGGCTCCAGAGCAGATCAGTGTTGTGTGTGCTGAGAATAGAGCTCAGTCTCCTGCTGCCCAATGGGAATTTCTTCCCTGGATTCCCCGGCTGCATCTCAAGGTCCCAACTAAAGTGTTGCATTTCTAATACGGTGTTACAAAACTCAAAAGTTTTAAGGAAACTTTATAAAAACTTCATAAATATAGACAGCTCTTCAAAACACTTGAAATACTCTGGGTACAGCTGAGCAGTATTCATTCACTTTAATACAAGGTTTTTAAAATCTTTATTGAGACAACGGAAGAAAAAGGGGGGGGAAAGTAATTTGTTTTCAAGGATTCTGCTTCATTGCGTGCTTTTCAGACACTCATGATTTGTCATTCGGCTGTGACTTCTCATGAGAATTACATTCCTAATAAATATATTTGGGTTTACATTGTCATTAGCATAAATGTGTAAACACTCCATGCATTTACTACGCACAAGGGCTTGTCTTGTCTCTTGGCCTTGTGAAAGTGACACAGTTTTTTCCCCCAACACATTCTGTTCTTTAATGTATTTTTCTATTTTGTGGAATGCTTCTTTCTTTGTTACTGCCTTGGATCACAAATGGTCTTCATTTCCCTGTTCTTCTGAACTAAATAGCTAAATGCAGGTTCCTGTGGATGTGAAAGGGGCTATGAATCACACAAACAAAAATATGTTAACTTCTTGTTAACTTCTTGTACGTGCTGTAAGTCATTAAAAACATTCTTATTCCATGCAGCTTAACCTTGTATTTCCTTCCTATTATAAGTGCAAATCATAAATTAATTGAAGTGTGTATTTGGACCCAGCTCATCAGACTGTCAGAACTGTGTGTTGCAAAGCATTCATACAATTCCAGGTGCCACTTTCCATTGTCACCTTTTAATATTTCTGTACTGTGACAATAATGGATGGAATAACTGGGATTGCAAGGCAGTCTTTTAGGGGTCAGCATGATAAAAGTGAAGGTAAGTTACATGTTCTAAATTCTCCTCCCTACTGAGTACAAAGCCCTTTTGCAGGGGCTTTATATTTCCATATAGAGAGAGATCTGGCTCTCTTCAGCTCTCAGTAAGAGCAGGCTGGTCCTGCCTTTCCAGATGGCTTGACCTGCCTGATGTGATTGCTTAGGAGTCCCACCGAGGTCTCTGTCCATGAGATCATCACCTGCGTAGGCTTTCCCCATGAATTCTCCTTGGGGAGAAGTTTCAAAATGCCAAATCCCTGTGTGCCCGAGTTCCCTCCATGTCATGTGTGCTTTTTATGCTGAGTTGGAGAAGGCCATGAGGAATGCTGCTGCAGCTGACTCTGAAAAATCATGGCCAAGAAACAAGTTCTGTCCTGGGTAAGGAATGGAAAAGTGATGCTGCAAGAAAGCAGAAAGTAGAGGTGAGAGTGCCCTGTTTGCTGTCTGAATTTTAATTACAGTGGAATGTATTCAAGAGTGATAAGGAAAATATAGATTCTTTATCCGTTTTTCCTTAGAATCATAAGCATTATTAATCTGACTGGAGCTTGCACAAAAGACAGTTTTCAGGTATTCTTAATGAAAGCACAAAAGATGGGATGTTTTTTATGACAATGCTAAAGTACACTTTTTGTATCATTTGGGAGTTTTCTCAGATAAAATCTGCAGTTTTCAAATTCTTTCTTTTCCCACCAACCACAGGCATTGTTTGCGTGAGAAGTCCTTATTTCAAAAGAGAAGTGAGAAAGAATTTAAGGAAGATCTACAGCTATATTACCCAGAAGACTGCCTGCAGTATCTTGGTCCCTCCTATTTTGCATGTGTGAACATGACAGGCTGTGGCCACATTTCCCAAAGATGCAGCAGAGGCTGGGCAGTTTGAGTCCCGCTCACCCACTCCTGAAAACAGAAACACCTTCCTTGTTCCAGCCTTTTCATTCAGTGCAGAGCTGAGGATTTGAATTTAGTCATTGAGCCCAGCTGCTCAATCTATATAGAGAAATATATATTGTCCCTCAGTTTACGTGAAGAGGTGCCCTGAAAATCAGTGACGCCTCAAGGGCCTTCCCAGCAGCAGCCACTTTGCTCTGGCGTCACTCACGAGTCTGGCCTGTTCATCAGTACTGACCACTGTTAGATTGAATGGCCTTGGGGTAAAAAATGCTGTCAGACTGGTATTGCTATTTCTGGTTTACTGGTCTGTTTTTCCCATCCATCTTTTTTTTTTTTTTCTGGTAGTGTTCCATTTCTACAGTAACAATATAGACGTGATTAGTAAGTATGATCTGCCTGCTTCCAAACACTACAAATTGTGTCATTTAGAAATGTATCTGTACAAACACTGTCTCACACTGTTTGCAGCTAAATTTTCTGTTGCCTGAGCCATCAGTGGCCGTGAAAACCAGTGTCTCCAAGAAGCTAAGGTTCCTCTTCACTTTACATGAGGCATGAAATAAGCTGATACATAGCAAATAGAAGTATTCACAGGAGGAACCACGTTCAAAACTTGAAAGCAAGAAAGGAAGAGTAACTTCTAAGCAAGGAGAGGAGTGAATTTTCAAAGCTATGCTGTCAGCCAGGGGATATGGCTCCTAAAAAATCCACAAAGCCCTTATGTAGGTGTATAAATACCTAGGGTGCTTTCAAAAGAAACACATCCAGCATCAAATATTGTAATAACAATGGCAAATATTGAGGCACACAAAGCCAGGCAGTTTGGGTTTGGATTCTATTTCTGTGGCTTGCTGTGTGACCCTCATTGAGTGTCGCCGTGTTTCAAACTTCTTACTTTTACTATTCACTTGAGGTACTTAAATAAAGTTTATGTACCTTTACTGTTTTTCTCCAGCTCTAGGTTTTGATCAGGTCATCTATTAATGAAGTTCCTATATTCCTTATATCATTGTGCAAGATTTCACTGAATGTTGATGACCTTTGCGATACTTGAATGAAAGACATTATTAAATGTAAAATATAATAAATGTAAATAAAATATAAAATGTCTCCTTTGAGAAGTGTCCTAATGATAAGCATGCCATTCTGTGAGTCTTCCTAGAAGGCAAAAGTCATAATTTTGTATGTATTGTTCAGCACAGGTAAAGATGAAATCTGGAGCGTCAGGGGATGTCAGGCGGTCACAATTTCTACTCATTTGATACCAAAAAGTGTCTCTTTAATACATTAACACTTTCTAAAACAAGTCATGGAGAATTATCCCACATCATCAAAACAGTGCCATTTATAATACACCTATTATCAATGCCCTTTTCCATTGCAGTTTCTAATTATCTGAATTTGACACTGATTAAGTATTTTCATGACTTAGAAGCTGAAATAAGGCAGCATGTTAGAGGAAGATAACAGAACTTAGTTTGGTGAGAATACAATGCTCTTTTCTAAATATGCCCTTTAAACAAAAAGTTAATTCTGGAAAGAAGTAGACACTTATGTTCATTATCTTCTTTCTTGGTTAGGTAATAAGTTGCCAAAGTCTGGTTTTTGCTTTGGGTATCTGCGGGCCTGCTGACTGTGGCTGAGGAAGCTTTGGATCCTGACTTTCTAAATTTGATCTTGAGGATTTGTTCAGTGCTGTTGTTAGGTAAATGCCTGTAATATCACTGTTCTGGCAAAATTAAACATTGTCTTGATTACACTCTGGTATTAGAATTTGGTTTCTATTGGGAACTCTTTCCTTCATGACATTTAGCATGCATCTAAGGAGTAGCATGGATGTAAACTCTTTGATTTTTTAAAATTTATTTTTGAGGGTGGAGGGTAAACCCTGTGTTGTTCACATATAGCTTGGCATTTGTCTTTTTGTGATTTGAATAATGCCTGTCATTTTTGATATTTTACTGATGGCTTTTGATTTCTTATTGAAGAGGTCTGAAATATTAGGTTGTGGAGTTCTAAAAGCAGCAGACTGTTAGCTACCATCACCTTCATTCAGATTAATTCCTTCATCTTTTGCCCCTTGTATTTCATATACTCAAGCCATAGAAGATGAGATAGAAATGTGGTTTAGAGAGAATCAGTCTTATTTTTAGTCCTCTGTAAAGGTCAGGGTTTTATTTGTTTTTATTTTTTATATTAAATGCACTGGGTTTCTTTTTTATTTTTTAAGGGAGCCATATTAACTACTGTCTTATTTACAATATAGGTATTTTTTAAAAATATGAAACCATCCCTCATAATTCTGCCAGAAGCAGCAGTGTCAGGGTGCCTGTCTCATGTCTGCATTTCAACCTCTGTGTCACTGGAAGCTACTTTACCGCACATGATGTGACAAAATTTAATGTGCCCCAAGCAACCGTTGGCTCCTGGTGTTCGGAATATCCCAGTGACATGGGATATTCATATTCATCTGAAAATGATACACACACTTTCCTTTATAGACTACAGAAAAATTACATTACAGCACTGAGCTTCAAGACTTCAAGCCTGATTTGCCACCTCAAGGACTATTAGCAAAACCACTGTGTATGAATGACTTTCACATAAAAATGACAGACTAACGTTTTTGTTATTGAAACCACATTATGAAACTGCTATTTCTATGCTGATTTATTCAATATGCTAGATTAGATTTCTGGACATTAGGAAGACAGCTCTCATCAGACTTTGTGAATAAACTGATTAAGGTTAAAGTAGCTGCTTTTTTCTTGTCAAAAAGCAATTGTAATTTATTTTAAATTATGCAAAACAGAGGCAAATAAATATATATAGTAGATCTTGCTATTTCTTCCTCACTTGGTATGGTGTGTATAGGTGATTTATCATTTTCAAAGCAATGTGTTGTGATAGCAGAAGGGATGATCCTATCTGGGGTGTAACTTAATAGGTCCACCATGAAAAAATGTGGATTTATTTTTAATGATATATTCTTAAGAATACGACAAGAAACAAACAAAATACAATTTCTGAGCATAATCATCTAGAGAGAGTAATTCCCCAAGAAGATCAGTAGGATCTTTTGTTTTACATATCTCCTTTAATTTAAGTACAGCCCTTGAAACAGAACAGGTGCCAGCAGAATCCTGGGTCTCAAGGGAGGAGAAAAGGGAGAGAAAGAAGAGGTGGTTTCTAAGGTAGAAAGAAATTGCTGATTTTAGGACAAGGCCAAAAGAAAGTAGGATTTCCTACTTAAAGAGGCTGAACTTCCATTTCCAAGAGTGTGCCAACATATCTGTTGTCAGTCATGGCTGTATGTATACTGTGCATGAGCTGGGTGTGCAACACACAGAGACCTGTGTTTGACAACTTTGTGTTTTAGTCTGTGAAATTCAGCTTTCTTACAGGTCAAAAAGGTATCACTGGGAAGCAAATCTCGTGGCTCTCGTTCATACTTATTAAGAAACGGCAAGGAAGTTGCAGATGGTTTAGAAGAGGAATGGAGTGGTTGAGGTCACTGGCTGGTTAAAAAGTGGATTAAAGGAAAAACTTCTTCACTGACTGATGAAGGCTGAAGTGACAATTTCCCAGAGGCAAGAAGGAAGGGGGTGTCTTCTGAAGTCTGTATTCACTCCTCATCTGTTTTTCGTTTTACAATAAGAAATGAGAGTACTACTGATCTGGTGTTGATTTTAGGGTCAGGTTACATTCTTATTTTGGAAGCCAGCTGCAGGGAGTAAGATAAATAAGAGTGATACTTAGCTGTTCTAAGGATTTTGCATCTATCAGCAGCAAATCCCTTTAACTGATGTTGTTATTGACATTCTACATTGAAAAGGTCACACACAGAAAAGTGGAATGACGTGGTGGAGGAGTCCCAGAGACAGGAACTGAACATAGTCCCTGATTTCTTAAGACGGAGTAATAATTGAGATGCCAAGAACTGCAGAAATCAGTTGTAACATTGATTAAGGAACCAGGTGAAAGATGTGGAATAGCAGAAGACACCTGCCATTGCCTTTACTGAAGCCAAGATTTCACATGGGCATTGAGTGTGTCAGAAGAGGTGACCTGTTATGCAACACAAACCGCACGTGTGAAAATGGCTGAAAAGCAACACTTAAGTTACGCTCCTTCAGGCAGTTCTAATCCTGAAGATCCGTTGTTTGAAACTAACTTTGATACACAGAGCAAACAGATAACAATGACTGCAGGATTAACAAGCTCTAGATAAAGGAGTAAGGCAAAAATAAGAAAATAAATATGGAATTTGAATGTTTCTGAGACTTTAAACAAATATTTCAAAATATGGTGAAATTATGCTACAGTTTTAGATGCAATTTGGTATTAAAACGTGTTGCAGGGTTTTGACAACCTGAGTGTTGACCAGTTTACAAGACAGTTTTTGTCTATGCTTTTATTTTACATAATTTCACTCATCACATAGTCTAGCAAAATATAAATTTGCCATATCAAAGAATGAGTAAAGACATTTGAGCTTTATACCCATTTCTTTGTAAGCACAGTGAAATACATTTCAGGGAAAATCTTGTTCAAGACCTACTTTTACACAGGTGTTTGTGTCAGACTCTGTTGCCCCCAAAACGATGACATACCCTGAAGTAAAATCATAGAAGATAAGCTATTAAACAGGGCAGCTTGACAATACTTTCAGTAAATGACAAAAATCAGAGTATAAGATACATGTTTAGCATGTTCTGTTTTGTCCTATTATACAGTTTGAGGCCAGAATGATGTAACACTACATCTTTTAGTCTGACCTGGATATCTCTGGCCACTAAATTTTGCATTTAAGTCCAACTTATTTGTTGGGATACTGTATTTATCAGTTATTTATACACTATTTATATATTATTTCCCACAGAGACATCTTGTGTTTTTAGGAGATTTCCAAAGAATAAAATACAGCTTCCCTCCACAATTTGTGCCAATTATTATTCACGCCCATCGATAACATTTCTAATTTGAATTTACCCACCTTTAGCTTCCAGACATCGACTCTCATCCATTTCAACTACAAGATTGAAGGGCCTTTTATTTTATGGTATTTCCCTTATGAAGGTATGTACATGCTGTTATCAAGTTGCATCTCCTTTTGTAGCATGGTAAGCAGTCCAATCTCTATTTATACAACACTTAAATCAGCTTTGTGGCTCATCACTTCATTCTCATATTTTTCACGCATGCCGGCCATGCAGCATCCCATGGGCAGTCTGGATGCAATAAACCCCTTCTCATATTTTACATAGATGTTGGGCAACCAGTTGTTCATGTGTCCAGCGTGCACGTTATTTACATTGCTTAGTGCTAATCTTTTTTTAATCCAAGCTAAATTGAAGTTGTGTCAGGGGAGGTTTGGATTGGGTATCAGGAAAAGGTTCCTCACCCAGAGGGTGGCTGGGCACTGGAACAGCTCCCCAGGGAAGTGGTCACAGCACCGAGCCTGACAGCGTTGAGGAAGTGTTTGGACAATGCTCTCGGGCTTGGGGATGGTGCTGTGCGGGGCAGGGAGTTGGACTCGACGATCCTTGAGGGTCCCTTCCAACTCAGCCTTTTCTGTGATTCTGTCAATGATTTACCAAGTCTACAGGGCGACAATACAAGCGCTTTCACTCATGAGCGGGCTGGGAGCAGCGCCCCACATCCCGCCACCCGGGGACACCCACGGGGACGCGCGGAGCCCCCCGGCCACGTAACAAACACGCGCGCCCGGCTGGGGGCAAACCAGGACATGCCGGCGGCCGGGGCCGGGCTGGGCGCCGGGGGCGGGCG